>JAODAL010057434.1:0-22681 GCA_025379985.1 Phyllomedusa bahiana
TGAAAAGTCAATTTAGGTTGGATTGGCCCCGGTGGGGAGAATTTTTTGGGGGCCCGGTATTATGAAATCCTCTTGTATCAGGCCAGGGCTGCTTTTAAAGGGAAAAAAGAAAAAAAAAACGAGACAAAAAGAAAAAAACAGAGTTAAGAATATGAGCATACATAGAGTCATGTACAGTATCTGTAGAAGAGCCCAAGAATCAACTGTACTAGTGGGTCGCAAGAATTAAGTCCATTGGTGGGCCAAAAAAAATCAACTCCACTGGTGTCCCTAAAAATTACTTTCACTGATGGCCCCAAGAATCAACTTCACTGGTGGCTCCAAGAATCAACTACACTGGTGTCCACAAGAATTACTTTCACTGGTGTCCCCAAGAATTACTTTCACTGGCGGGCTCCAAGAATCAACTACACTGGCGTCCCCAAAAATACTTTCACTGGGGGCCCCAGGAATCAACTACACTGGTGTCCCCAAAAATTACTTTCACTGGTGTCCCCAAGAATTACTTTCACTGGCGGGCTCCAAGAATCAACTATACTGGCGTCCCCAAAAAATACTTTCACTGGTGGGCCCCAGGAATCAACTACACTGGTGGCCCCAAGAATTACTTTCACTGTTGGGCCCAAGAATCAACTCTACTGGTGGGTACCAAGAATCAACTCCACTGGTGGGCCCCAATAATCAACTCCACTGGTGGATTGCAAGAATCAACTCCACTATTGGGGCCCCAAGAATCAACTCTACTGGTGAGTATCAAGAATCAACTCTACTGGCGGGTATCAAGAATCAACTCCACTGGTGGACCCCAATAATCAACTCCACTGTTGGGGCCCCAAGAATAAACTCTACTAGTGAGTATCAAGAATCAACTCTACTGGCAGGTATCAAGAATCAAATCCACTGGTGGGCCCCAATAATCAACTCCACGGGTGGATCGCAAGAATCAACTCCACTGTTGTGGCCCAAAGAATCAACTCTACTGGTGAGTATCAAGAATCAACTCTACTGGCGGGTATCAAGAATCAACTCCACTGGTGGATCCCAATAATCAACTCCACTGGTGGCCCCAAAAATCTCAGTCTGGCACTGAGTCCCTTTCATATGAATGCAACCTCTGCCAAAAATGTCTAAGAAATTTGCTGCATGTGAACATAACTAACTGTTGAATTTTATAACACAAAGACTAATACTATCACTATTTTGCTTACTTCAGCTTTATTACCCATTGCCATATCAGATTTTCTATTTGGTACCTTATTAAAATATACTGTATTAACAACATTTTCCTCTTTACAACTGTATGATACAGGACACAAATATGTTCAATGATCAGAATTTAGTGTATTCTACATTGTATTTTTACATCCTTTATGTGGTATAATTAGTAAATACTAGTATACATTTACAGTATTGTAGCATAGGCTTACATATAATAAATGTGTGCAAGCCAGCAAACAAATAAATACACCTCTATGTATGCAACATTTGGGGCCACACGTATGAAAACTGTCTAGGTCTAAAATTCACTTTGTCGCCCATAGCAATCAGAGCGCCCCTCTCATTTTTCCAGAGCACTATATGAAACAAAAGGGGCGCTCTAATTGGTTTCTATGGACAACAGAGTGAGTTTTAGACCTAGACAGTTTTCATACATGTGGTCCTTGCTTAGAAGAAAAGTATCCAAATGTATCCTGTGGTGTATCCATAGGTTTCTAAGTGCAAAATGTGGTTAAAAAAGTGTCCTTTTCAGTTTAACATTTAGAAACTGTTTACAGACTGCATAGTCTACCATGCTATGGATACTGCAAAAAAAAATCAAAAAGGTAATAGTAAGGTGTATATATATAACATGCATATGTGTCTTTTTATATAGTGTATGGAAACTTCTGGTTTCAACTGTATGTACCAACATTTTTTATGTCTACACAGCATAGAAAAACAATCATATTTTTGGTGGTTTTAGGATTCTAAAACCGCTGAGAATACAATGGTTCAGACTGTCCATAGACTTTAAGAGAAAAAAACGACCTGTTGTCTGCACAGGTGGGGTTTTTTACAGCCCTGGCACAAAGCCCCCACCAGCCCACATACAATATCAGCTTAAAAAATGCCCCTTGTTCTTGCACCTCGCCACTTTCTAAATTTAACTACACTATAACGGTGCTTTCACATGGTTAATTTTTAGTGAATTTTTTATGTTTTTGGTGCTTTTTGTGCAAAAGAGAGATTTTTGGCTGTCATTTCTGACAAAAAAAAGGGCACAAAAATGCCCAAAAAAACCCGCCTGGTAAAAGCAGCCTACACACAAAAAGAAAAAAAACATGTGCAGAGAAACCCCCTCACAGGGTCAGGTGTGCCTTGCCACAATCGGGACGCCCCCACTGACATACAAAGCACCAACATAACCTACAACCCCACCAACCCATCCCAGTGTCAGGTCCCATCACGAAACAGCAGATTCAAACAGAATAAAAAACCCCTGACAGCGGGGCTTTAAGGGGGACCTCTCTGATGGGAGTTGTTCTCTTCTCCTTTTCTTTCCCTTCTGGCCCAAAACCCCATGATGTCTTCCCCGAGAGTTTTCCCTTCCCTTTTTTTTCTTGTCCGGTACGAATGCAAAAGTCTTCTTCTCCCGGTCACTACTCGTCCCTGAAATTGACCACAAATAATCTTAGACTCCCTCTTTTCCAGCCTTTCCTTCATTTTAAAAAAAAAGCGTATGTTAGACCCTAAAAATTAGAAAAATTAAAAAAATTTGTAAGTGGCAGTAAATAGGGGACTCCCCTTTTAGGTAAACAGAACCTTCCCCATTAATTGGAGGTAACAGGGCCTAACCCCCGTAACTGCCAGGGAGCAAGGGCTGCCCCCAGTAACTACCGTTTTGTAAGCTGCCCCCCAGTAACTAGCCATTAGCTAGGCTGCCCCCCGTAACTACCAGTTACTAGGGCTCCCCCCCCGAATTACCCGTTAGCAGGGGCCCCCGTAATTAGCCCGGAGGGCCAGTAATTTGCAGGGAGGCCAGTAGTAAGCAGGCGGGCAGTATGTAAGCAGGCAGGGCCAGTATATAAGAGGGGGCCAATGTAAGGCAGGCGGGCCAGTATTGCCAGCAAACCAGTATATAGGGAGACGGGCCCCTTATAGGTAACAGGGCCAGAATAGGGAGGGAGGGGCCCCTAAGACCAGAAGGGCAGTTATAACAGGGAGGGGCCCCTTATAAGTATCAGGCCAGTTAAGGTAGGGAGGTAGGGCCCTATAGAGGTAGGCGGGGCCATTACAGGAAAAGCGGGGCCCCAGTAAAAAGGCAGAAAGGGCTCCCTTATAGGTAGGCAGGGCATTTAGATAGGTAGACGGGGCAGTTATAGGCAGGCAGGGCAGTATATAGGTAGGCAGGCAGGGCTGATATATAGGTAGGCAGGGGCAGTACATAGGTAGGCAGGACAGTACATAGGTAGGTAGGGCAGTATATAGGTAGGCAGGCAGGGGCAGTGTATAGGTAGGTAGGCAGGGCTGATATATAAGTAGGCAGGGGCAGTATATAGGTAGGTAGGTAGGCGGGGCAGTTTTATGGGCCAGGCGGGGGCCAGTATTTTGGGCCCAGGCCAGGGCATTTTAAATAGGTGGGCAGGGCAGTATATTAGGTAGCGGGGCAGTAGGGTAGGTGGGCAGGCAGGGTTTGATATTTTGGGCCCAAGGGGGGGGGGGGGGGGGGCCCAAGTTTTTAGGTAAGGCGGGAAGGTAAATTATATGGGTAGGCGGGGGGCATTTTACATGGTAAAAGGCCCAGTAAAATAGATAGGTAGGGCAGTTTTTAAAAGTAGGCAGGCAGGGCATGTATGGAAAGGTGGGCGGGGCAGTATTTTGGGTTGGGCAGGCGGGGCTGATATATAGGTAGGCGGGGAGAAATATATAGGCGGGCCCGGGGCCCAGTATAAGGTAGGTGGGCGGGCAGATATAGGCAGGAAGGGGCATTTATATATTTGGTGGCAGGGCAGTAATAGGCAGGCAGGGCAGTAAAAGGGGTGGGTTTGGGGGGGCAGTATATAGGGGAAGGGCAGTAAATGGGCCAGGCGGGGGCTAGTATTTTTAAAATAAAAAAAAAACCCAAATTTCTTCCCCCTAAATTTCTTTTTACTCCTCTTCTGTCTTTCCCCGGAGCGGCCCGGCGGGCAGCGGGAGGTGGGCCGGGGAGCAGACCGCAAAGACTTCATTACATCGGGGCGCTTTGCCCTGCGGCCTCCTGGGGCTGAACAAAAACGGGATAAAAGGGTTTCCCAGCTTTTTCAGCCCCGCCCTGCTTGCACCGGGGGTGCGGGCGGGGGCCCGGGTTATGGCTGCAGGGCTGGGTGGGTGACGTGCGCCAGGGGGGCACTCTGGGCCCACCGAGGGGAAACCCGGCCCCCCTTCGGGGGGCACTCCGAGCCTGGGGCACCCGGCCGGGACCCCAGGGGCCCGCCGGGGCCCAAGGGGCCCGGTTTCCCCTAGGGGCCCCATCCAGGCCTGTGGAGATCCCCACTTTTCCCCCAGTGCAGAAAAAGATTACATCATTGTCCTTTCATGTATTATGTATATCTCTTTGGTCCAGTCTGATCTTATCTATCCTTTTCCACAGAACAATAGAGGAAAATTAAATATTAACCCACTATTTGAAAAGTGACTACATCGAGATAAGCCCGGGAAAACCAAAGGGAAAGTGAAAATTAAAACGCCCTCAACTTAAGAGTTTTATTTCTCAGCTTATGTGGGCCTTTTTAATTGAAAAAGACTGCTTTAAGTAAAAAAAAATACCCGCCAAAAAAATTTAAATTGGGATAAGACTGCGAAATAAAAAAAAAATACTGCCAAAAAAAGTAAAAAAATTTAAAAGGAATTTTGGTTTTAAAAAAAATTAATTTTTTATGATTTGGAATGTTTCCCCCTTTTAAATCTAGGGAATTAGGAAGGCTGGATGAAATTGAAGGTCTTGGGTCATGTTTTTTTCCAACCGTGTTTTGGAAATTTTTTTAGCTAGTGACAGTTTAAATTTACTTTCGGGAAAAAACCCCCTTCCCGCCCCCGGAAAAAATAATCAGCATAATTGGTAGATAGGGATTTCTGCATCACCGAATGGCCCAGAGACTACCATGACAACATTCCGAAGAGAACGCAACAAAAAATATTCCTCAGACCATAACACTGCCACCACCAACTTGTGTTTTTTCCAGCAGTGGTTGCAGGGTGTTTGTCCTCTGTTGTTATTTACCTAACTGCCCATGTTCATCCTTCCAAGAAACAGAAAAAAGGGCTCATCAGAGAAACCCGGGCCCCTTTGGGCCCAAGGGAGCTTTAACCAATGCTTATACTGCAATAGTTTGTTTGCCAATGCAACTTAGTTAGCAGAGGTGCAGTGACCATCAGTCTGTTTCAGCACTTCATATGCAGTAGGGTTAGCTGAAAATGTTGTTTTTTCCAAAAACCCGGTAACCCCCCCTGGTTTTATATTAGCGGGAGCCCGTTCCACGAAAAATTTTCAGTCCCCTTATGTTTTTTTATACCCGCATTCAAACTCCCATGAATGGGGAATTTGGGGCATCGTTTTCACTTTTTAAAATTTTCAATGGTTCCCCTTTGTCCCTTTTTAATAACTTTTTCCCCCAAAAGCAACTTTTGGGAAAATTTCACAAAGTGCGCATTTTCCAGAAATACTGCCCTTCTTTGCCCAAAAAACCAACAATTTTCTCCCTTTTTTTCCCAAAAAAGGGGTATGTTGCAGACAGCCGGCGCTATTTCACCAAGCCAGTTGAATTCCCCTTTTTGAACTAAATTGGGGCTGCCAGCACACAAGGGAGGAAATGGTCATAATAATTTGATATGACTGTGTAAAAACCCCCATGTTTTTTGTGCCATTAAAAAGCTGTCTATTGCAAAATTTCATTTTATATTGTACGCATGAGCTCAACCCGATGGACCAAAAATAAATGTTAGAAGCCAAGTTTTATTTAAAATTTTTAGCACAATTTGCTTACTCCCGAGTTCCCCTTTTCCCCCTTTTCTTTATTAAATAACAAAAACCCTTTGGGGGGAAAAAGAAGGGAAAGCAAAGGTTTTAAGGGGTTTAAAAATTTTTATAAAAAAACCCCATTTTAAAAAATTTAAAAAAAGATGAATGTGAAATAATAAAACAAAATACCTAAGTATCTCGATATGGTTTAATATACATTGGGGGAAAAAAGGGATTTATTTACCACCCCCAAATTTTGCAAGTTTTCTCCCCCCTTAAAAAAATGAGAGAGGCCCGTAATTGAAATCAAAAGGTAGAAAAATCAAATAGGGGAGACAAAATGAGAAAAACAAATCCAGAAAACCCATTGTCTAAATTTGGGAAAAAAATTTTTTTGGGGAAAATTTTTTAAAAAAAGGTGGAAAAAAAAGTATTTGGTCAACCCACAAACAACAAGATTTCTGGGTTCACAGACCTGAAAATTTTTTTTTTAAGAGGCTTTCCCCTGTCCTCCACTCATTACCTGTAGTAATGGGGACCTGTTTAACTTGTTATCGTATAAAAACAAACCGTCTACAGCCCCCCAAACAGTCACACCCCCAAACTCCCCCTATAGTGAAGACCAAAAAAAGCCGTCAAAGGAACCCCCAAAACACAATTGTATCTCTGCACCAGGTAGGAAGGGCTGAAACTGCAATACAAGCAATTGGGGTGAAAAAAATCAAAATGTGGAGCAATAATTTGAAAATGGAAGACTACAAGAAACCCCTGATAAACTCCCTCGATCTGGGGCTACCCCCCGTTCCCCCCTTTGGGGTAAAAATGATCACAAGAACGATGGGGGAAAAAAAACCCAAAACCCCAATTAGGGGGAATTTGGGGAATAACCCCCCGAGAGTTTGGGACCACGTAAAAAGGCTGATCAGTAACACACTATGCCCCCAGTGAACCCGTTGCAGTCCCGGGACGTGCCCCCCCCGGTTTAAAGCCGTCTGTTAAATTTTTGTTAGGAGATTTGGATGACCCAAGAAGGTTTTGGGAAAAATTTTCTATGGTCAGAAGGCCCATAGGGTAGCAACACAATCTTCTGTTTAGGGAGAGAGACTGCGGGTTGCATCCAAAAAACCCCCACCTTACCTAGTAAAGCTTTGGGGGGGGGAACATCTTGTTTTGGGGTGTTCTTGCAAAAGGCCAGGATGACTGTCTGTGTACATGAAAGAATGAAGGGGGGGCCATGTAGGGTGAGATTTTGAGTGCAAACCTCCTTAATCAGCAAGGGTTTAAAAGTTTAAAAACTTGGTGGGTCTGTTGAATGAAAATGACCCCCGCACACCCCGGGGCATCGAAGGGGTGTTTTTTGTAAGAAGTATTTTAAGGTTCTGGAGGGGCCTTGCCAGTTCCAGTTTTTAACCCCCCATAAAAAACCTTTGGGGGAGTTGAAAGTCTGTGTTCCCCAGCGACACCCCCAAAAAAGGGAAAACCCAAAACCAGAACAGGGGTCCCAACCCTTGTGAAGACTTACGGGAAAACTTTTTGCCCTCGGGTCATTTTGTTCTAAAACCCTTTGTTGGCAAAGTTTGAGTTTGAACTTTTATTTTTTGCCCAAATAAAATTTTCCTTTAAAATTTTGAAAAATTAATTCTTTAAAAATCGGGACAAGGGTGATTTTGGGATTTGTTTTTCTTTTTCTTTTCTTGGTTTTAGGTTCCCTAGGGATGTAAATTGGGGTTTCTTATTTTTTAAGTGGGAATTGTGCAATTGGTGGCTGATAAATATTTTTTTTCCCCCACTGTAGATAGTATTAGTACAGGGGCGTCGCTGGCTGTTTTTTTGGGGGCTGGGGCCCCCGAAAAAAACCCCCGGGCCCCCCGATTTCCCCCGGGTCCAGGCCGCTGCCGTGGGCTTGGGGCACCGAGGGCCCCTTCCCAAGCTGCATGTGCGCCCGCGGGAAACGCACAGGGCAGTGGGGGTTCGCGGGCAGAGGCGAGGCCCCCCTTCCGCGGGACGTGTGGGCCCGGTCTGGGTCCGACACTGGGGGGGCCGGGGTCCTCACAGCGCTGGGACCCGGGGGCCCGTGGGCCTAAAGCCGGCAGGTCGCGATGATGTGATGTAACGCGACGCTGCCTCTCCTGGGGCGCCCCGGCCGTCTTTAGGCCTAAGCCCGAGGAGCTCCCGGGGAGGAGCGGGGCTGAAGGGACAGAGCGCGCCCGGGGGAGTTAAGGTGAGTATTTGTTTTTTTTAAAAGCGTTTCCCTGCTCAGTCCCCCAAATTATTGCCTGTCCCCTTTTAAAATCCCTGTGGGGCCCCCATACCCCTCCCTGGGCCCCCATATCATGCCTGTCCCCCCCATATTATCCCTGGGGCCCCCATATTTGCCTGGGGCCCCCCATACCCCTCCCTGGGGCCCCCCATTTTCGCCTGGGGCCCCCATTTACTGCCTGTGCCCCTATAATGCCTTCTGGGGCCCCCAATCCTCCCTGGGGCCCCCCATATAATGTTGTCCCCCTATAATGCCTCCCTTTGGGGCCCCCCAATATCCCTGCCTGGGGCCCCCCATATTACCCCCTGGGGGCCCCCATTTCCCTCCCTGGGGCCCCCCAAATTATTACTCCCGGGTGGCCCCCATATACGCCTGGGGCCCCCCATATCCCTCCCTGTGCCCCAATATGCCTGCCTGTGGCCCCCATATGCTCCCTATCCCCCCAATATACTGCCTGGGGCCCCCCATATACTGCCTGGGGCCCCCCATATACTCCCTGGCCCCTATAATGCCTCCCTGTGGCCCCCTATCCCGGGCCTGTGGCCCCAATACTTTTCTGTGCCCTATAATCCCTGTTTGGGGCCCCTTTTTTCCCTCCCCTGGGGCCCCCATATTATGCCTGTGGAAAAATACCCCTGCCTGGGGCCCCCCATATTACTGCCTGGGGCCCCCCATACCCCGCCTGTTCCCCTTTTAAAATCCCTTTGCCGGGCCCCCCAATATGCTCCCTTTTCCCCCCCCATTTACTGCCTGGGGCCCCCCATACCCCTTCCTGTGGCCCCCATATTTTCTGCCGGGTTGGCCCCCCATTGCTGCCGTCCCCCTTTAATGCCGGGACTGGTCCCCCCTTTTTACTGCTGTGGCCCCCTTTCCTGCCTGGGGCCCCCCATTTCCCTCCCTGTACCCCCCCTTTATGCTCCCTAGGGCCCCCCATATACTGCCTCGGGTGCCCCTATTTCTGCCTCAGTGCCCCTTTTATACCTTCTTGGGGCCCTATAAAAATGCTCAGTCCCCCATTACTGCCTCAGGGCCCCCATTTTACTGCCTGTACCCCCTATTTTTTTTGGCCTGTGGCCCTATATCCCCTCCCTGGGGCCCCCTTAAATTACTTCCCTGGGGCCCCCATATCCCTCCCTGGGGCCCCCATTATGCTTCGTGCCCCTAAAATCCCAAAACTGAGGGGTGTAAAACTATAATTAAGGAGTTGTGGAAATGTGAGGATTCTAAGATATTTGTTGCCCCCCAAATCCTCAGGGCGAGTTTTTTGGCCGGGAGAAACCCGCGTAAAGGGTGTAAACCCGGGTGGAGAAGAAAAGGGGGAAGGGGAAAAACCCGACGCTGATCAGAAAAGACTTTCCCTGTGAGTCAAAAGGGGGTAATGCGGGTTTTAATCACTTATATGTCTGCAGGCTTTCTACATACAACTATTTAACTACCACTATATGGTCATGAAATGGCGGTTTGGTTTATGAAATCGGGACCCTGTGTACAGTGATGTCACTTTGGGGGCCTGGCGGGGATTATTTGACCCCTTATGTAAAATAGTTTTGGGTTTTGGGTTTTTGTGGAGGGTTTTAGTAACAATCTTGGTCTGGAAGTTTTTGCCCCATGTATCGGTTTAATATTTGGTGACGGGTTTTTTGGGGGGGCCTTGTCTATAAAGGGGGATGTTCTGAAAAAGAAAATTTTTGTTTTGGGATTTTTACTGTACAGGGGGGCTGCTGAGGAGAGGCGGGTTTCCTTGTGGGATGTGAAAAAAAAAAGTGCCCAGGAAAAAGGGTTTTTCTGTAAAAAAACATCCCAGTTCACAATGAGGCGTGAAAAAGTAGGGTAAACCCCAGCCTACCAAAAAAACCCCAAAGGGGCCCCGGGGCCCGGATTTTTAGGCCCCTGGGCAAACCCCCCCTGATCTAGTATAAATTAGTATAATGATAATAAAAAAAGTATTTGTACAAGTAAATTATTAGAAAAGATAAAAGGCCAGGCCCACACAATAGGGAAATGGGAAATTTTGTTGTTTAAATTAATAAAAAATGGGAATTTGTCCCAGCAACTTATAATATTAAAACCACTGATTTGGGGGGGGTTACTTGGTTCGCCAGTAGATTAAAATTTGGGTTTATTTAAGAAATGAAAATGTTTTTTTCTAGTAGCAAAAATTGTGTCCACAAATTTCGGTTGAAAAAGTATGCCCATAAAGTTTAAAAAGGGCGAAGGGGGATGTTGTTTGAAAAGAGGGGTAAGTTTTAGGTATTTTTAGGACTTTTTTTTTTATATGTCTACTTTAAGTTTTAATATTATTTTGTTGGAAATTTTTCAAGTTAGCTAAAGTCTTCCCCTTTGCTGGACCAGCCCCCTGGGGAAAGAAATTTCCCCACTGTTTAAAACCGTTCGTATGGAAAAAAGAAAAAGAGATCCCAAAATGCGGAGTTTTACACAGATCGTAATAGAGAAAACAAAATTGTATATAAAAAACCTAAATTCCAAAAAAGTTGGGACATAAAAAAATTGGAAAAAAAACTGAATGCTTTGATGGGGGAGGTCCCAAACATCTAATATTTTATTCAAAATTTAGAACATAGATGACAGATAAAAAGTTTAATCTGAGTAAATGTAAATTTGAAAGGAAAAATATGTTGATTCAAAATTTTTTACAGTGTCTACGAATGCCCAAAAACGTTTGGGGGGAAAATAGCAAAAGTGGCTGGAAAAAAAGATATTGAGATTTAATGGGAAAAGCTGGAAAAACCAAAAAAACCCTAAAAAAGGTGATTGACAATTTGATTGGGTTTTAAAAAAAGCTACTCAGAGTGTCAGTGTCTATTGAAGCCAAGTGGTAAGAGGATCACCCCCTTCCCCATTGGTTTGGGAGAAAGATAGTGAGCAATACCAGGATGGGGGTTACCCGGGAAAATAAACAAAGACGCTTTAAAGTTTTCATCATCAACCCTACATAAAAATCATCAAAAGATTCCGAGGGAAACTTGGGAAAAACGCTGTGCGTAAGGGTCAGGCCGTAAAATCTATGGATGCTTTTGATCTCGGGCCCTTTTAAAAATACTGCACCCCAAAAAGGAATGCCTGTCAAAGGAAAAAACAGAAGGGTCAGGAATCTTCCAGAAAGCATTTTTTAGTGAACAAATCCCTCGGCATCCGCCGTTGCCCGCGAAAAATCTACAGTGCAAAGAGGAAGCCCTTTAAGCAAGTCCTTTTGGGGTCAGCCCTTTGCACTGGGGCCCGGGGGCATTTAAAATGGGGGTGTGCCCAAAATGGGAAAAATGTTCTGTGGTCAGATGAGTCACGTTTGAAGTTCTTTATGGAACAGTGGGACGAAATTTATCCGGACCGGAGAGGGACAAGGACAACCAAGTTGTTATCAACGCCCCGTTCAGAACCCTGCATCATATGGTTGGGGTTGCTGAGTGCTTGTGGCATGGGCAGCTTGCATCTCTGGAAAGGCACCATTAATGCAGAGAGCTATGTTAGGTTCTAGAACAACATTTAACTCCCATTCTAGACGTCATCTCTTTCAGGGAGACCTGCTTTTTTTCAACAAGATACTGCCAGAACACATTCTGCAGCAATCACAACATCCTGGCTACATAGGAGAACGGGTATGGAAATGGCCACCTGCAGTCCAGATCTTTCACCTATAGCGAACATTTGGCGCATCATAAAGAAGAAGGTGCGACAAAGAAGGCCCAAAGCGATTGAACAGTTAGAGGCCTGTATTAGATAGGGAATGGGAGAGCCATTCCTATTTCTAAACTTGAGAAAACTGGTCTCCTCTTGTCCCCAGATGTCTGTTGACTGTTGTAAGAAGAAGGGGGGATGCCACACAGTGGTTAAAAAGGGCCCATGGTCCCAACTTTTTGGGGATTTGTTGACGCCAATTAAATTTTTGAAACAAATATTTAAACTTAATGATACATTCTCTCAGTTTAAACTTTTGATCTGTGATTTGTGTTTCTATTCTGAATATAATATTAGATGTTGGCACCACCACATCATTGCATTCCGTTTTTATTCACAATTTGTTTAGTGTCCCAACTTTTTGGGAATTGAGGTTGTGTATATAAGAGGACCTACTCACTGTTCCTATCCATATCTATCACTACTCCTCCAAGCAGAGTACCGGACAAAAAGAACAACTCCAGTCAGAGGGATTGCCTCCTTGAGGGAAGTTTATATTAAATAGTTTTGCAATCCTGTACCGCGAGTTCATGCTGGACTCGACAATATTCTCCTGGCCTTAGAGGCAGCTAATTGACATTGAATGCTGTTATGATATGCAGGTGCACCGAAAACATTCATGGGATTCTCCTAGTTTTTTTCTTCCCTTAGAACACATGGTGCATAAAAAGTATTAGTACCCAGATGCAGAACTTTACATGTATCCACATTGAACCTCATTTGCCAAGTGGATGCCAAAATACTCAGTGTGTCCAGGTCTGCTTGCAGAACAACTTCGATAGTTTGCATTACACTACATAGCTTGGTATCATCTGCAAAAATAGAAACCGTGCTATTAATCCACTTCACTATATCATTAAAGGAGTTGTCTCACTACAGGCTTTCAGCCTACCTCAATGTGTCTGGAAGCATAGGATTTTTGAATTCAGGGGCATGCTTCTTGTCTGCCTCTTCTCCTCCCCCTTACCCCCTGCCCTCAGCACACAGACAGCTCTCCTCCTCGGACTGCAGGGGGAGGGCAAGTGGGTTTTTATGCCAAAGTTAACCCTGTGTGTGCCTGCCTAGGTCTGTTGCTCACTACTGGTTCAGCTGCACTGTGCTGTGGCTGAGCTCTTGCTGCTCCTCTCCACAGAGTCAGGAGACAGCAGGGAGAGGGCTGATCTATGAGTGTGGAGACGTCTGTGAAGCTGTGTATGCTAATAGCAGAGCAGGGGGGGATGTAAAGGTTTCTATACTCCCTGCTTAGCATACAAATCTCCACAGACATCTCAAGCAACAACAAACACAAACACTGTCCTCCTATCAGAACAGACACAGGGCAGCTGTGAAGTGTGTTACTATAATCACCATGTGTCACTAATACAGTAGAGCAGGGAGGGATATGAACCGTTCACATGCCCCCCTGATCTGTTCTATTAGTATAGTCAGAGCTCCACAGACACATCATGATTATAGTAACACACTTCACTGCTGTCACATCGTACTGACCACAGATCAGCCTCACCTCTGCTCTCCTCAATCTGTGTAGAGAGCAGGAGGGAGCAGGCACACACAGGGTTAATCCAGGCAGCACAGCTACACAGACACAGAAGCTGGGAGTAGAGCCCTCCCCCTTCCCTACAGAAGCATCACATACTGTGCGAGAGGGGCTCTGTGTTCCAACCTGTATTGAGAAGCTGATGAGTCACCAGCACTGACAGCCAGTGAGATAAAGATCAACAGGTCGGCTGCTATAGTGATTTGAGGAGCTGATGCACTCCTACTACCAGGGATAACTCAAAATCAGTAAGACAATTGTAATGAACATATATTGCAAAGCTGCTTGTGTTTTAAAGATCTTTTAATTAAAACCCAATCATTGTAGCGAGACAACCCCTTTAATAAAGACATTCCACCAGACCCAGTACTGAGCCTTGGGGTCACCACTTATACGAGTAGAGTAGGAATCATTTACTACCATTGTCTGTGTGTGATTGGTTAGCTGGTTTACAATCCAATTATAAATTATTATTTCTTTGTACATTTTAATTTACCCATTAGTCATCTATGAGAGACAGTGTTAACCACTTTTTCAAAGACCCAAAACACTATATCCACAGCCGCCCCTTTATCCAGACTTCTATTCAACTCTTTATAAAAACAAATGCTTTGAAGACTTTTGTCCCTTAAAAGCCACTTAATAGTTTTCCTACTTGAGACGTTAAGGACACTAGTCTATAATTACTTGGGCAAGCCCCTTTTGAAGATGGGAAGCTCAGTTGCCTTGCGGCTTTACAGTGGTACTGTATAATTTACCAGAGAATCTCTAAATATTATAAACAGAGGCACAGAAAAAAATGATCTGAGTTGTCATAGAACATCTGGACCTAGAAAATTGTGCACATTTAGTTTATTTAGCTTGGCTTAGACAAGTGCAGATACCATCACTTCCAAAGGAGACACAGCAGGATCTCACTTCCTTCCTTAGTAGCCACAGCAGCCAAGCCCCAACCACTCCTCAGCAGTTACAGCAACCCTCTCCCACGTTCATCAGCACCCTTATACCAGAAGTCACTGCCAACCCCCTAGATCATCTCTTAACATTGAACACTGCTCTCTGTTTCCCCAGTGGTTACAGCAGAATTCTCCTCCAGCCCACCTTCTCCCAGTAATCAGAATGAATCCCCCATCTTGGACTTCCCTATATACTCACCTCTAGCATGTTCCCATAAGTTCTCCTGCCAGCAAACAGAGACAGATTCCTGAGGAGCATGCTGTTACTTGTTCTCTCTCCGCCTTGCAGGAGCAGTCTATAACTATTTCCACCACTAGATACAAAGCTTAAAGGGGTTGTCTCACTATAGGTTTTCAGCCTACCTCAGTGTTTCTGGCTGCATATGATTTTTGAATTCAGGGGCGTGCTTCTTGTCTGCCTCTTCTCCTTCCCCTTCCTCCCTCCCTGCACCTACGTCATCACCCTGGTGCTCACTCCCAATTCTAACTCTCAGTCATTCAGACTTAGCATTGGGATCGTGTTCTATTCAAACTACATGAGAGTTTACTGCCCTATGCCTCCTGCTGAAAGTTGTACCTCATCCACTAACTACAGTGGATGAAAGAAGTAATAAACCTTACTGTGTCTGTCCTAGATCATGGAAATCCAGAGTAGCAGACAGCACACAGACAGCTCTCCTCCTTGGACTGCAGTAACTACATGTCAAGCAACAACAAACACAAACACTGTCCTCCCATCAGAACAGACACAGGGCAGCTGTGAAGTGTGTATAATCACCATGTGTCACTAATACAGCAGAGCAGGGAGGGATATGAACTGTTCACATGCCCTCCTGATCTGTTCTATTAGTATAGTCAAAGCTCCACAGACATATCATGATTATAGTAACACACTTCACTTCTGTCACATCGTACTAACCACAGATCAGCCTCACCTCTGCTCTCCTCAATCTGTGTAGAGAGCAGGCAGGAGCAGGCACACACATGGTTAATCCAGGCAGCACAGCTACACAGACACAGAAGCCAGGAGTAGAGCCATCCCCCTCCCTCCCCTACAGAAGAGTCACAAGTGGCCTCATACTGTGCAGGAGGGGCTCTGTGCTCAGACCTGCATTGAGAAGCTGCTGACCTCACCAGCACTGGCAGTCAGTGAGAAAAAAATCAACAGGTCGGTGGCTATAGTGATTTGAGGAGCTGATGCACTCCTACTACCAGGGATAACTTAAAATCAGTAGGACATTTGTAATGAACATATATCAAATGCTGTTTTTAAAGATCTTTTAATTAAACCAATCTTGGCGAGACCCCCCTTTTTATGTTTACGAGCCCGTATTCAATCGTGGGGAGATATATTAACCGGGACTGTAGACTGTTAGTCTACAAACATCACATTTGTTACAGTGACTCGTGCTATTTGATATATTTGGCAAATCTTTAGACTTTTTAAACTTTTTATACCAACTTTGGTATATCCTACCCAATGCTAGATGCGGTGTAAGGGTATGTGTAGACAACGTCTTGGATATGTTTTTGCAATACATTAAACATATTGGGCAACATTTCCCAACACGCCAACGCCAGTTTTTTGGTGCATATTGTGCTAAAACCGCTTTTGACACCATACTTTGGGGTGAAAATGAATTGTCTACCCCAAACTGACCATTATATCCCAGGACCGACACATTGAAATGCCCCTAAAAATGATGCGCTGCGTGCCCCATAACGGAATGCGCCTATTGACCCAAGCAATCTTACAAGTGTATATGTGTTGGGCATTTCACTTTTTTTTAAGTTGTGTGGGGCGCATTAAAGTATGTTTTGGCCCTTTCATATATTATAATGAAAGCTCCGCCCGGGGCGCGATGTGACTCGATAGGGGCATTACCAATTAAATGTTTTGTGCCGTGATTTGCGCAAATCGCGACACAAAACATTTCATTGGCAGAGTATGTAATGCCCACATTGAGGCACACGCACTGGACCCATGCTTTCATTAAAAGAATGAAAGGCCCCTAACACATTTTAATCCCTAACACTATTTGGGTAAATGTAAAATGCGCCAAACACTTTTTAAAACACTTGTATTGTGTGTTGCGCCTTAATACCGCTTTTTTGTTATGGGCGCACAGTGATCTTTTTTAGGCACCTTATGTTACTATGCAAGGTATACCACCCAGATTTTTTGATATGGCGGACTTTTGGGACGCATTTTACACTTATTTAATGCGCCAAAAGACGTAGCCCGCCAATTTTGGACATCGCCCCTATTGTGCCAAGGCTGCAAAATCCACAAGCGGGTACGTTTTTTGGATAAGTTTTTGGACTGCGAAACGTACCTTTTGTTTCTATTGCCTTTTGCTGCGCTAAAGGGGATTAAAATTTGACATGTCAAATTTTTGAAAGTGTCTTTTAACGAAATGCAAACGATGTAAAACACGTAACATCTGAACGACAACGTGTATTTTACATTGAAATCAATTTAATCACACTTGAACATTGTTAAATACGTATTGGAGTCTATTTTTCAGTATGTATAATGTACCCAAAAACGTATTTAACAAACGCTGTGTTAACATACCCTAGAAGGGTCTTAAAATATAAATTTGTGTAATAAAAAATGTGCCAAACTGTGCCACATTTTCCGACAAATTCTAGTTGCAAACACTGGAGTAAATTGGTCCCATTACATTTGCCATCAGGAGGAAGCATCGAGTGGGACTTATCTAGCTCTGGTTCCTAAAGTTGAAGCCATTATCCTGCAATAACATTGAACGGCAAAACACCACCATAAGGCAGAAGCCAATTATCTTAGCAGAAACCGGCTCTTTTTTAAAGCCAAATTTGGTGATCATATTAAATCCCTAGACCAACACTCTGTCTCCAGCAGTCTATTCCACAATATAAAGTTACTATACATGGAGTACTATGTAATGTATAATTTTTTTAAGCTTTTTCTTTATTTAGGGTAAATGATGGGTTAAAACAGTCACGCTCCCCCTTTTAAATTAAAATTTTGCTTCGTATGCAGCAGGAAAAGTATGTAATGTTTAATAAAACAACACAATGTGAGAAATTTAACCCAACCTCCAAGTTTTGCTATTTTAATTGTTTCCCAGAACTGCTTGTCTGGTACAGAATGTAGGTATTGGAAAAGAAATACCTGTCACACAGATTCCGGCTATTGAAGGAACTCGACTGCAGATGTGCATTGCGGGGATTTTTGCCTGGCAGGATGACAGTTTGTAGATCCAGCCCACTGTCTTTATTTCCTTTATTATGGAGATAACTAGCATCTCACTGCCAATTACTTGCACTTCAGTTTTTTTTTCTAAAGTTTTAATTTGGTCTCCACTGTTTTTCCTGCTTCTTTAAAATATAATTTTATAATAAGGCAATGATTTGTTTTAGCTATGCTTTATTAAACTTAGCATCCCTCAGAGCTTCCATAAACACATTCACAGACAGAAGTTCTCTCTTACACAAATCGAAGGCAGGAGATCTTAATATACCACATGCTAGTTTATTGCTTGTTTGCTCTCTCCATGACTTGGAGGGTTAAACCGGACAAAGGAATGGATGGCAGAGATTATTGTAGAATTATGTGTTATTTCTGTCAAATGATCATTGCAAGGCTGGGTTCACATTGAGATTACTCCTCACTGTACATCTATGTCTGACTTACTTTTAACAATCAACAACTTGGATCTAGCAATCTTACACAAAATAATATTATAAAAACATCTATTTATTTATAAAATATTAAAAATCGTAAGCGACTATCCACAAAGATTGATCACTGACGCATTTCGAACAAAGTCTATAAAGGGCTATGACTAAGAACTCTTGGTTCGAAACGCATCAGTGATCGATCCTGCAGATAGTCTGTCATGATTTTGATTTTAGAAATGAATGGTTGTTTTAGTAATTTTTTTTATGTAAGATTGCTAGATCCAAGTTTTTGATTGTTTCACATGGCACTTACCAGTGGAGTCTTCATATATGACTAAAAGTGGAGAGCTGGCACATTTTTTTTTACTTTTAACCCCTTAACGCCGAATCCTATTTATTTATTTTTTTACGTTAGTTTTTCCCTCCTTGCCTTCCCAGAGCCATAACTTTTTTCTTTTTCTACCTACATAGACATATTAGGGCTTTTATTTTGCGGGACAAGATGTACTTTCTAATGGTGTTATTCATATTACCATATACTATACTGGGAAACAGAAAAAAAGAAGGGCAAAATGTGAAAAAAACATACCTGCGCCATGTTTGCAGATGTTTTGTTTTTACGGAGTTCAATCTTCGGTAAACAGGATACTTAATCTGTATTCTACAGGTTGATACGCATCCGACAATACCAAACATGTAGGGTTTCCGTTATGTTTTGGTACTGTAAAAAAATTCCAAAAATAGCAGCTAACAACTGGCGCTTATGTAGCGATCCCACTACAAAGCCCATTACCGGCATCAAGACGTGCCCATACGTCCAATGTTTGTAAGGAGTTAAGGACCACAAAATGTCTTTTAGCAGCTGGGCAAAAATAAGCTGAATGGGTGTCCTGTGCTGGATGAAGCAGGGGCTTAGGTGTCCGATGACAGCCAGGACCGGCCCGGACTAGAGAAACCTCAGAACTGAGCTGTTGAACCCCTGGGGTTCGGTGGTGATTAGCGACCATGTTATCTAAGTGATTTCAGAGGGAAAGAGTATCCTCTGTCACCACATTGGTACCCCCTACAATGTTTTCCCAGGGAGCCAAAAGGTTTACAAGGTAGCTATGGAACGTAATGGCTCCCAAGTCTAACAACTGTTGGTGGTTTTTATTCCTGACAGAGGAATGGCCCAAAAGAATGTCTGGCAGTTTTACACTAACTAGTGTTATATAATGCATTACATATGTAATGTGTCATTTTAGCAATCTAATGATTAAATATTTAAGTATGTTGTCAGACTGGGGTGCTAGGGGGCTACCAGTAGATTTGATATTAGTGCCCACTAGTGGAGTGGATTCTAGAGCCCACCAGTTAAGTTGATTCTGGGGGCTCACCGTAGAACTACTATACATTTCTGTACATTTCTCTAACACTCTAACTCTAGTATTTTGCCTCTTTTTCTCTGCCTTTCTGCCTTCCCAAGGGGTTGCATATTAAATAAAAAAGCAACCCCGGTTTTTAAATTTGCCAGGCTACTCCCCGGGGGTTTCCCCTGTTTCCCTCTAGGCTAGTCTGAGCCTGCTTGAGTCTCCTAGTGGAACTAACTAAGGGCTTGTTCACACTGCGTTTTTGTGTTTCCGTTTTAGGATCCTTTTTAAAAGGATCCGCAAAACGGAGCTAACAATTGTCAGTGTGATTAACATTGAGTTGAAGGGAAAAAAAGCGCATCGCTTTTTCCCCAGGGGAGATAAAGCGATGCCTTTTGAGAGCTCTTCTGCACTGCGTTTTTCCCCCATCCGCTTTAAAAATTTGGGACATGTAAATTTCCCCTTTATTGCGTTTTGCAACAAACGCCAAATTAGGAAATAATGGAGTCCGTTTTTTGGCCCACTTGCCCCAAAAGGGCCTCCACACTCCGGGGTACGTAACAGCTGCGTTTCCCACCCCTGAAAGCGGATGCGAAAAGCGCACTGGAAGGCTGGAGGGGGTTTCGCGGGAAAGGGGTTTGTCCCGGGGGCGGGAGCGCAGGTGACAAGCGGCGGGGGGCGGCAGCGGGACGCAGGGAGCGGGAGGGGGCGGCGGGGGCGCAGGTGAGCGAGCGGGGGTTTGGGGGGCGGGAGCGCGGGTTGACCCGGGAGGGGGCGGGGGGGTAGCGCAGGGGCCCCAGAGGGGCGGCGGCGGCAGGGGAGCGCAGGTGAGCAGAGCCCCCGGCGGCGGCAGCGGGAGCGCAGGGTTGTGCAAAAAACCCCGGCGGCGGCGGCAGGGGGAGCGCAGGTGAGCAGAGCGGCGGCGGGAGCGAAAGGTTTTGACAGAGGGGGCCCGCGGCGGGGGGCAGAGGGAGCGCAGGGGGCAGAGGGGCGGCGGCGGCAGCGGGAGCACAGGTGGGGCCAGAGCGGCGGCGGCGGCAGGGGGAGGCAGGTGGGGCAGACAAAAAAGGAACGGCGGCCAGGTGAGAAACGGCGGGGGGCAAAACATAAAATTTTAAACTGGAGGGGGGACTTTAGCAGAGCGGGCGGCGGGGGCGACATGAACTAAAACTGGGGGGGGCAGAAAAAGAGCAGAGCGGCGGGGGGGCGACATGAACTGAACGGGAAAAGGGCAGACAGGGCCCAAGGGCGGGGGCCCGAATGAACTGAATGGGGGGCAGACATGAGCAGGCGGCGGCGGGCAGCCATGAACTGAATGGGGGAAAGACATGAACTGAACTGGAGGGCAGACATGAACTAAAACTGGAGGGCAGGGAAGGGAGGGGAGGGGGAGAGAGAGAGAGACTGACTAAATGACTCTGTCGAAAAGGGCTCCAAAAAAGCGGTGCGTAATAGCAGGGGGAAAAAGCTTTCAAAAGGGTTCCAAATAAATATCCAATGCTGCGTTTTGCGGACCCTTTTTCCGGATGCCCCTTTTCAGGTGCCGAAAACGGATCCGTAAAAAGGATCCAAAACGCCATGTGAACAAGCCCTAACAGTGAAAAAAAGATTAAATAAATATATAATTTTAAAATCCCTATTTTGTAAACACTTACAAAATCCCTATCTATTGTGAAAACTAAATGCATAAAAAAACTTATACATAATTGGTTTTTTTGGGGGGAGTAACGACCCAAAACTATAAACTTTTCACATTTGTTTTCCCCACATTTTGAACGTTGTTAGAAAAAAAATAAAATGCCAAAATTGCTATTTTTGCTCATTTTCTTAAAAAAAAAAAAACATTAAAAATATCAAAAAAAATTTTTATTTAAAATGGGGTTTTAGGTTCCTTTTGGGAAAACTAAACAGCAAAAAAAAAAAAAATTGTGTTTGAAAGTGTTTTTTGGGGTGCACAAGGGAAAAAAAAAAAAAAAATATATATATATATATATAATATATATATATATATGTAATTTTTAAAAATATATATATATATATTTATTATATATTAATATATTTGGGCCCCTAGTATAAAGTTATTTCAGTATTTTTACCCTATGGGGAATTGTGTGGGAAATTTTAAAATGCAGAAAGAGTTATTAAAAGTTAATCAACAAGTTAAATGTACCCTAAAATGGTGCAAATCAAAAATAAAACCTATCCAGGAAAAAAAAAAGGGCCCCCTAAAGACTGTGTTAATTGGAAAAATTTAAAAAAATTATGGGTTTTTTTAATTTCAAAGAAAAATATCTTGGTCCCCTTTCTGTTTAAAAAATAATTGCTAGGATACACATAAACTGAAAAAAAAGGAAAAATTTTTTCGAAATTTAAATTTAAAAATTATTTCTTTAAAGTTTTAAAGGGGTTTTCTGCCAGCTTCAAAAACTCCCCTGCTGTACTAAATTAAAAAGGTACCCATTGCTTCTTCAGTGTTCATACTCAGCACTGATGCACTTACAGGAATATGAGCACCAGTGGTCACCGGCTGTGCATGCAGGCACATAATCATTTGGGCAATGACTGGCTTATAGTCATGTGAGTGTTGTATGTGAGTCATCCGTGGGTGCCCAATCGGGGAACAAGCAAAGAAACCCAAAGGGCTTTTTGACAAAAAGGGGCTGGGAAAAAAGTGAGCACTGTTTGCTTTTTTTTTTTTTGCTTTTTTGACATTTCTGAACAGTGGGGGCAGTAGAGGAGCTTTTAAAACTTTAACCCCTTTAATACACATTGAATTAAAGGAATTAGTTCAACTGCTGACCATTGCCCTTGTACAATTGACCATTGTACATAGTTGTACAATTTCCACTCGTACTGAGATAAATTAAATTTTTAAAAATGAAAATTTTTTTAGGTTTCAATTGCCCAAAAAAAGTTCACTTTTTCCACCCAAAAACTATTTAAAGCAAAAGAAAAATCCCCCTTTTTGTAATTGACGCACCCCCTGAAGGGTTAAAAATATGTAACTCTTGATCTCAATTTCTAAGCTTCTGTAGGTAAAGAACTGTAGATCTAATGAGCACAGTGTGCGCAGTTAAATATTGACACAAAGGGAAACAGAATTATAATAATTACACGTTGGTAAATGGGCTGTATAAAAAAAATTTTTAAAACACAGACTCCAAAGCTTTTAAGAGGGAAAAGGGGAATAGAAACCCAACCCAAAAAAAAATTTAGGTCAGCCCCGGCTCAACAACACGA
>JAODAL010057435.1:0-22680 GCA_025379985.1 Phyllomedusa bahiana
AGACACAGCCTCAGGCTGCCTATACACCTTTTAATAGCCGTCTACCATTCCTCCCAACTCTCCTATGCATCTGAGTAGAGAGAGTCACTGCTGGACACCTCTGCTGGTGGCTAATCTCTCGGGACAACAAAGGGATAGGAGGTTTAAATTCTGGATGCCTGATCCTTCCCTTCCCCCAACGTCATATATTGGTGGAGAATGGGGAAGTTATTTTTTTACTATGTTTTCCCCCAAATAAGACTTTAAAAATGAGGTCATGCATTGTTTTTAAAAGGGGGTTTGTTCACTACATTGTTTACCCTGTTTTTTTTGGTTTCATTTTGAAAAAGGGGTGTGTTTAGGGTTCACTGGTGCATAGAAGCCGGTCTGTAGCTTAAAACCAGCTGACAGCCTATCATGGAGGAAAAACAGGCTGTAGCTATAGCGACCTGGGGGAACGGGTGCAGCCCATAAAAGAGAGGATTTCAAATAGGTGGAAAATGGTAAGGACATATATTGCAAGGTTTTTTTTTGAAAGATCTTTAACCTAAAAAAGCAATTTTGAGTGAACAACCCCTTTAATAAAGATAAGTTCGTGTGCCCCTGAAAGAAAAAAAAAATTTTGGCAACTTTTAAAATTAAAAAAATAAAACCTTTAGTGTCGTCTACAAAAACGCTTTTCAGTTGGTTTTGACCAGATTCCGTTTTTTAAATCTTCAAAACCCGACCAAAACCACCCATAGACCCAATGGAAAAATCCAAGTTAGTAAACTGACTCGGATTTTTTTGGATGGATTTTAAAAAACCTTTAAAAAAAAACCAAATGTAGAACTTTAAATAATCCGCCGTATTTTAGGAAAAAAAAAAAAAAAACGCACCCCAAAGATTTTATAATGGATGCACCAAAACAAGATAAAGATGAATGGGGCTCGTTTTCTGACTGTAGAAAGACGACCTAAAATCCACATGGAACACTGCGCCAAAATACTCATTGGACAAGTGGATTTAGAATTCAGAATCTGCTGAGTATTTTGACGTGTGATCTGGACGTACCCGTACTTTCAGTATTCCAGAAGTTTAAAGCTACGAGAACTATAATAAGGAAGTAATCATGAAAATTGTGCAATATGTATGGAAGTGGTTATGCAAATCGGGGCTGTGGTAAGTCATTGCATCATATTCAGGGTTAACATTCACGCAGCACGTTATGGAAAGTGAGATGTTGGCTGCAACCAGGTTAAAGGGGTTGTCTCATCTCAAAGCTTCATAGGATTTTTAAACCCTTGACAGCAAATCTCTCGCCTCTCCTATTTGCTTTTTGTTTGTAAGAAGAGAAGAAGAGAGATTCACTCCCAGAAGAAAAAAATACATTAGGCTTCATTTATCAAAACTGTCTAACATTAAAGGGGTTGTCTCACTACAACGATTGCTTTTTATGTTAAAGATTTTGCAGTAACAAGTCACTTTGCAATATGTGTCCATTAAGGCTATGTCTCCACTGCGCACATATGCAGTCGTTTTTTTCAGTGTTTTCTGTTTTCTAAAACCGCTGAAAAAGCGACTGAAAACAGATCCCATAGACATTAATAGTAAAAACGTCCTGTAGTCTCCACAGAACTTTTTTTCTGCTCTTTTTTGCTACTGGTCGTTTTTTGTAACATGCTGCAAAAAACGTCAGAGCAGGATAGAAATTGTACTATTGAAGTCTATGTAAAGCTCTGGACGTTTTTGGCACGGCTTTTGGACGGTTCTGTTGAGAAACTGCCCAGCTGTTTAGCAAGGTATATGAATTTTAGATACATTAAAAATGGCCCAAAAGCAGTCCAAGAAAAACACCCAAAAACTCTTCGGAAAACCCAGCTGCTTGTGGACAAAAACTGACTTTTTTTTGTCCTATTGCTGTGTAGACCTTGCCTAAGGACTCATCCTCACGGCAAGGTTTTTAGTCTGTTTTAAAGACGGTTTTTGCATTTGTAAACCGTCTGCAACCTTACATGATTTAAATAGATAATCTGTGCAGCAGTCCCCTTGGAACGGATTTTCCGCCGGGCATTTTTTGACACCGCCAGCATTCCTAAAAACTTAGAACACGTTCATTCTTCTGCTCAGTTTTTGGGCAGAACATGAACATGTGGGTGTGAAGGGGACGGCTTGAATCCGCAAACCGCAGGCAAAAGCCGCCCCCCTACGTGCCAAAAAAAGACTAAATACCAGTCGGAAAATCCGACTGATATTTTGTCTTTGTGTGTGAACCGGTATTTTGTCTTCTTTCAACCTGTCCCTCTTCATACCCACATGTTCATGTTCTGCCCGAAAACTGGGTGGAAGAATGAACGTGTTCTAAGTTTTTAGGAATGCCGGCGGTGTTAAAAAAAAAAAAAAAAAAGCATCTGGTGGAAAATCCGAGCAGTGTGGACTGCTGCATGGATTTTCTATTTAGATCAATGTAAAAGATTGACAGTCGGTTTACCCACGGTTTTCAAATCCGAAAACTGTAGAACCAACTGTAAACCCTTGCCATGAAGATAAGCCTTAACAGTGTCCTGCTTCTTCCTAGATATCCCCTCTTGTATGAGCTGCATCAGCTCCTCAGGTTGCTATAGCTACAGACCTGTCCGATCTCTCCTGATAGGCTGCCAGCACTGGTTGCTATAGCTACAGACCTGTTAGATCTCTCCTGATAGGCTGCCAGCACTGGTCACTATAGCTACAGACTTGGTGTCCTCAGCAGCTCATCACTGCAGACCAGTAGAGGGCAGTAAACATGCCCCAGAATTCAAAAATTAAACTGGGACTAAGGTAAGATGATTCAATGTAGTGAGACAACCCCTTTAAGGGGATTTTCAAAGTCTTAAAAAATAAATAAAACCTTCCTACCACCTTCCACTGGGCTTAGATAGCAAATTATCCCATACTTACCTCTCATATCACCACCGTTTCAGAGCTCTAGTGCTCCCTTCCTACTCCTCTGGTTCCTCACTGATGACATCATGGATCATGTGATGCTTCAGCCAATCACTGACCTCAGCAGTCACATGTCTACATGTATACCATGTGGCCACAGAGGTCAGTGATTGGCTGCAGCATCATGTGCTCCATAAACATGCTGTCATCAGTGAGAGACGGGTGGGGAGAACACTGGAGCTCTGGCAATGCTGGAATGGTGTTGATTGGATAGGTAAGTATCGGGTAATCTAAGCACAATGGGAGGTGGTAAAAAGTTTTTGTTTTTTTTAAAGTGTTGGAAAACTTTGTTGCCCCTAGTGACCAATCGCAGCTCAGCTTTTTTTAGAGCACTATAAGAAATTAATGCTGAGGAGGGGTACGGCTTAGTGTGTGATTCTGTGTGCCAAAATTTTGCAGCAGTTGATGGCATAAAGTAAGCGAACAATTAGGAAGTGTAACGTTAGGCTATGTTCACACGACTTATTTGCGGGGCGTGATTACGCCGCGCAAATAAGTCGTGTGGGCGGGAGCAGGGGGCCGGCACCTTGCCAGCCCATAGACTTGCATTACCAGCGGCGCGTATACGCCGCTGGTAATTCACATGTCACTTATCTCCCCCCGCGGCTTATTCGCCGAGCAGGGAGAGGAGACGTAATTCATAGTTCTCTATGAGAACTGTGGATTACCGTAATGACTGGGACGTATTCCAGCCGTAATTTGCGCACTACGGCGCGTAATTACGGACTGAAATACGTCCCATTTTAAGCCGTGTGAAAATAGCCTTAGACTCAATGGTTCTAACCTGCACCAGACTTATCAACACTATGACAACTGTGGCGCATTTTAAGACTGTGAAGTCTGTTTGCACTGTCTATATATACATCATAGTTGCCAACTTTTGAAAGTGGAAAAGCAGGAGATTGAAGAGGGCGGCGCGCGTAGCAAAAAAATTGCATGGACACGCCCATCTTGTTGGTGTGCCACGCCCCTTCAAAAGCCACACCCACTCCGCCTAACTGCATAACGGCTTTGGAAGAAAGCCAGGTAGATGCCCTTATAGCCAGGTAGTAGCCCCCCATAACCAGGTAGTGCCCCCTTGTAGCCAAGTAGATGCCCCCTTGTAGCCAAGTAGATGCCCCTTGTAGCCAGGTAGATGTCCCCTTTGTTAGCCAGGTAGTGCCCCCTTTGTTAGCCAGGTAGTGCCCCCTTTGTTAGCCAGGTAGTGCCCCCTTTGTTGCCAGGTGATGCCCCCATTTGTTAGCCAGGTAGTGCCCCCTTTGTTGCCAGGTAGTGCCCCCTTTGTTGCCAGGTGATGCCCCCATTTGTTAGCCAGGTAGTGCCCCCTTTGTTGCCAGGTGATGCCCCCATTTGTTAGCCAGGTAGTGCCCTCTTTGTTGCCAGGTAGTGCCCCCTTTGTTGCCAGGTGATGCCCCCATTTGTTAGCCAGGTAGTGCCCCCTTTGTTGCCAGGTAGTGCCCCCTTTGTTAGCCAGGTAGTGCCCTCTTTGTTAGCCAGGTAGTGCCCTCTTTGTTAGCCAGGTAGTGCCCCTTTGTTGCCAGGTAGTTGCCCCCTTTGTTGCCAGGTGATGCCCCCATTTGTTAGCCAGGTAGAGCCCCCTTATAGCTAATAAAAATAAATAATAAATTCCACTTACCTCACCAGGCTCCTGCAGCACGTCCGAGGCTGCCGACTGAGTACTCTCAGCGTCGCAGGGGATGTGAGTGCAGCCGCGCGTCACTTCCCCCTGCGACGCTGATCTGTTTGTACGGCGCGCACCGGCGCTGTGCATACAGGGGGAGAAGGGAGGAGGGAGCGATCCCTCCTGCCTCCTCCCTGCACAGCGAGACTCTGGGCGGGTGAAGCGGCCGCTGCGGGCACTTCACCCGCCTGTAGGAGCGGCCCGGCGGCGCCAGAGTAGCGCACTAGCGCTACTCTGTCGCCGCGGCCATTTAAAGGACCCCTGCTGCCTGCTGGCGGCGGGAGTTTCGCCAACTCTGCTGGGAGGGCGCGGGGGGGACCCCAAATAGTGGGACCCCCCCGCCAAAAACGGGCGAGTTGGCATGTATGATATACATATATGTACTGGTCTGAATGGTTACCTCTAAAATAATAGTGCCCAAGATGGTAATAGTTCCGTACACAGCAATGTGCAATTGTTGTGTCCCACATAATAATGGTTCCTCCATGTAGTAATAGTGTCCCTTAATTCACCCCAATGCAATAGAAGTGCAACTGTCCCGGCCCCATTGTAACAGAGCCCCCTAAGTAGGTCCTGACACAGTAAAGCTAAGTCTACACGGCATTGGACAAAAAATTCGGAAATCCAAATCCTAAAAACGTTGATAAAAATGAGTTTTTTTGTCCACTGCCTGTCAAAAGCTGCTGAAAAAATTTCCATTTTTTGCACGCTTTGTGGTTTGTTTGTTTTTTTACACATTTTTTTTCAGAAATGCAAAGCATTATAATTGCTATGGATTTCTGCGAAACAACGCGCCAAAAAACATCCTCCGCTTTGCATAGACTCCAATAGCAAATTTTCTGCCCTGCTCAGTTGTTTTTTGCAACATGTTTCAAACAACGAGCACCAAAAAAACCCCAAAAAAACGAGCAGTGAACTACAGAACGTTTTTACTATACAAGTCTATGGGACCTCTCCTCAGTTGATTTTTTCAGTGTTGTTAGAAAATGAAAAATGCTGAAAAAACGATTGTTTTGTGTGCAGTGGGGACATAGCCTAAAAGAGTCCTCCAAATATAAACTGAATAGACAATAAAAAGAGCACCACAGGTGGCAGGCTGTCTCTGACCTGTGGGCCGCACTGTCAGCTAAAGATTAAAGCTTCATATAAATGGACCGAGCAATGCATTAGTATATATGTAATTATGTGTATTAATATGTTAATTAGATGCTGGTGGTACATGGGGATGGCTGCAGAAGGCACTAGATGTGAGAAGCACATTGCAATGTTCTGCTTTATACTGTATAAGGATATAAACCTTTTAAAACCATACATGACTTAGAGGGGTTCTCCAGGAAAATAAGAAAACTAAATACATAAACTACATGTCTTAATTAAAAAAAATTCCTAAATATTTTTAATTAGAAAAGTCTGCTCGTTTTTTCTAGGGGATAATCATTATAGAAGAATAAAATGGCCGCCAGACTCTTTCCTCAGCAGAAACCTGTCCTATAGGAAGTAGGACAGGCTCTGAGTTACTTCCTGGTTAGGCTGACTGACATCACTGAGCATGTGCTGTGCTCAGTCAGTGTGACAGACTTGGTATGAGGGACGGCTCTGCAGAGTTAAAAGGAGACTGACACACACACACACACACACACACACACACACACACACACACAAACACACACACACACAACACACACAACACACACCACACACACACACACACACACCACACACACACACACACACACACACACCAACACACACCACACACACACTAATATAGTGTCTATAACTAGTTCACACACTGTATGGTGACAGATAGCTACTGCTTAACTTCAGTATTACTTCACTACCGTATATACTCGAGTAGAGCCGACCCGAATATAAGTCGAGGCATCTACTTTTGCCACAAAAAACAGGGAAAACTTATTAACTCGAGTATAAGCCTAGGGTGGAAAATGCAGCGGCCTCTGGTAAATTTAAAAAATAAAAATGGATAACAATAAAATTACATAAGCAGATATAGGCAGTTTAATGTCCCCCATAGGCAGGTATAGGCAGGTATATGTCCCCCATAGGCAGGTGTTGGCAGATATATGTCCCCCATAGGCAGGATATAGGCAGGTATATGCCCCCCATAGGCAGGTTATAGGCAGTTTAATGTCCCCCATAGGCAGGTATAGGCAGTTTAATGTCCCCCATAGGCAGGTATAGGCAGATATATGTCCCCCATAGGCAGGTTATAGGCAGATATATGTCCCCCATAGGCAGGTATAATCAGTTTAGTGTCCCCCATAGGCAGGTTATAGGCTGGTATATGTCCCCCAGAGGCAGGTATAATCAGTTTAGTGTCCCCCATAGGCAGGTTATAGGCTGGTATATGTCCCCCAGAGGCAGGTATATGTTCCCATAGGCAGGCTATAGGCAAGTATATGTCGTCATAGGCAGGTAATAGGCAGATAATAGGCAGGTTAAAAAAAATAAGCACTTGCCTCACTCCCTCGCTGCCCCAACTCCCGGGCGCTCCGTCTTCTGGCACAGGCGGCGTGATGTCATCAGGCTGCGCATTGCCGGAAATTCTGCAGCTCGCTCTCTGCTCCGCAGTGGTATCTTCACCTGTATGCACTCTCAGAGGAGTCACATACAGGTGAAGAGATCGCCGACAGCACCTGAGCCATGGCAGCGCCCGGACACACCTGTCAGCTTACTCGGGATTCTGCTATATGTGCTCTCTGAGGAGTCGCATGTAGCAGAAGTGTCCCTGCCGGCACACGGGCCATCACAGCGCCCGAGCGCCGACAGTGACTCGAGTATAAGCCGAGGAGGGATTTTTCAGCACATTTTTTGTGCTAAAAAAACTCGGCTTATACTCGAGTATTTACGGTATATGTTCTTATTTTTTGGGATTCTCACACAGCCCCTTTAGGGTATGTTCAAATGCTGTACTGCGATATGTCTTTCGGGAGCTCGCGCTAATACGTGCATACTCCTGCGGTGCGGGTGGGTATTGTACGAGCGGAGAGAGGAGGCATAATCCATAGTTCTCTATGAGAACTATGGATTGCCATAATTGCTGCACGCATCTCGCCCATATTAGAGCGCAAATACGACACGAAATGCGCGCCGAAATTACCCCATGTGAACATGGTGGTTTATGCTGTCCTGTTTGAGAACAGATGATACAAAAGCATATATGGGTCTCTCTCTCTCTTTTGGAGGTTTCCCTCACTCCCCGGCGCTTGCAGAAGCTGGGTTGGGAACAGAGCTGCAGACGAATGACCTGCACCAGCCGACGTCAAAAGTCGGCGGGCAGTCGTTAAGGGGTTATGGGGTAGTTCACACGGCTTATTGCCGACGTAATTGTGGGGACGGATATCGCCTCGCAATTACGCCGGCTGCCGTGCAGCGGGGCGGGGGAGGGGGGGGGGCAGCTACTCGCCAGCCCCATAGACATACATTATTCACGGCACATACACACCGTAAATAATGAAGATGTCACTTATCTCCCCGCCCTGCGGATTCGCCGAGCAGGAAGAGGAGACGGAATCCATAGTTTTCTATGAGAACTGTGGATTACCGTAATGACTGGGACTGATTTCAGCTGTATTGAAGCGCAAATCCGGCGCGCAGTACGGCTGAAATCAGTCCTATAATAAGCCGTGTGAACGAGCCCTAAAGCTATGTTCACACGGCTTAAAATTGGACGTATTTCAGTCCGTAATTACGCGGCGTAGTGCGCAAATTACGGCTGGAATACGTCCCAGTCATTACGGTAATCCACAGTTCTCATAGAGAACTATGGATTACATCTCCTCTCCCCGCTCGGAGAATCTGCCGCGGGGGGGGAGATAAGTGATATGTGAATTACCAGCGGCGTATACGCGCCACTGGTAATGAAAGTCTATGGGGACGGCGAGGTGCCGGCCCCCCGCCCCCGCCCCCGGCCACACGGCGTAATTGTGAGGCGTAATTACGCCCTGCATTTAAACTGTGTGAACCTAGTCTAAGGTGTCGCTGATTGGTGGAGTACAGGACACTAGACAACCTGTGTGTATCGGCTCTTATAGACATTCTATGTTATTTCCATTGAGAAACAGGATACATTCTGACAATATACTTCCTACTGTATATGACACCAAGTCTGAGCTGGAGCTCCGGCCTTTGCTGTGAATGTTATTACATGTGCGGATATGAAACGGCGTGAGTGCGCTCACACCATCTGCTACCAACAAGATACGTATTCTAATAAAGGCCATCAATTACAGTCAATAAGGGCAAGGGAACAGCACTCCCATTTCATGCACAGCTATATCCCACTGATCTGAGCAGGAAAACACAGGAGCAAGTGCTGTAGGCTAAATCTGCTCCCTTATGCAGTTCAGTTCATTAGTTGGCCATTAAGGATGCCCTGTAATGGCAGCCAGCATGGGGTTAACAAGGAGCGACCTGTGCCCACATTGTAAGGTTATTTTGAGGTCAGTTCTCTCCATAGTTGCTGCTGGTCTAGATTGTTCTACGTATTTTCTTTTCCGACTGCACTGTGGACTTGCCTGTTATAAGTAGTTGTCAGGGATCACTAATCCCTGTGACAGCTCCGCCCACATGTCCACCCTGACCACAGTCCAAAATGAATGGTAACCACCTTGGCACTAATCACACAGGTAAGCCACAGTTTCACTTTGGCATTTTGGAAGTGGGAGAGTTAAAGTCGACCTCCGAAATCTCCTCACATGGTTGGGGCCTCTCCTCTTTATAGCGTATATACCTCTTAAGATGTCCATACACATTGGACTTGGGTTGGCCTAATCCATTAAAGGGGTTTTGCCACAATCTCATTTCATACCTCCGGTATCCAGCTCTTCAGCTGTGTGTGCTTAGAAGGTGGCGTGTGTGATTTGTTTGAATTGCATATCATGTGACCCAGCAGGATGACATCACCAGGCCTTTCCTCTCTGTAGTCAAGGAAAGGTCTGTTTATGTAAAGCATTGTGAGTAGCTGAGAGGTAAAGTTTTTACCTCCAGGCACAAGGGTCCCTGCAGGAACCAGACCTGTGTTTTTTTTAATTTTCTCTTTATGAATGCACAGACCTCATTCAGGTTTCTTTTTATTTATTTGCACTGTTTGACTAATTACTAAGGAGGACAGAGGACGGGAGTAGAGTGACAGCACCTGGGGTTCTAACACTCAGTAGCTGCCTGAGAGGAGAGGTGATGTCTGAGCATGTGCGATCAGGACTGAGAAGCTCTCAGCCTTGGTCGTATTCCTTGGAGACGAGCTGTAAACAATGGAGCAGCTAAAACAAAAATGGTGCATAATTTTTAATAATAATGAATGGTGAAAATGTTTATTTCATTTGCAAGCTTCCCACGTCAATTTTACTTCATGGCAAAACCCCTTTAAATGTTGTTGGACCAGCCAACCATGAGATGTTCTGCCCATGTCCACTTGGCATATGTCTAGGGGAGGGGGAGTCTGGACAAGGCAAATTTTAAGTCTGCCTGATTCTCTGTTCTCAAAATAGATAAGCTTCAGCCAGAGGTATCTGGGAGCAGCTTACTCCCCTCTCCCCATTGACATATCGTGCATGCTCAGCTGAACCTAGTCTGCATGTGTATATGGTGAGCTCTCATTTTTCCTGAGCATGGCAATAACCACAGCAAAAGTTTACTGTATGGTGTCATGTGCTAAAACATGCCCCTTTTCACAGGAGCCACACCCCTTTGTCAAACGAGGCGCCGAAGTGTATAGAATTTGTCTCAAACACATAATAATTGTAGTGTAACGTATGGACGTCATTATTTTTGGTGCAAGTTGCACCAGAATTCTGGCACAACTGTCTTGATAAATGTACCCCAATGTACCAGAAAAAAGAGAATAGGGCCCTCTCCTGGCGCTCAATGGAGTCATTCATCCAGACCTATGTAAATAGCAGTACAGGACACGTAATACCGCAATGTACAGTAGAGAGGCGCAACTAGACCGCTAATCATTGCATGCACCTCACTAATACATGTAAGAGCAGTACAGGACATGTAGTACCGCACTGTTTCTGTAGAGAGGCGCTTTTAGACCACATCACCCGCATGAACTCACTAATTCATGTAAGAGCAGTACAGGAATTGTAGTACCGCACTGTACTGTAGAGAGGCGCTACTAGACTGCCAATCATTGCATGTATCTCACTAATAGATGTAAGAGCAGTACAGGACGTGTAGTACTGCACTGTACTGTAGAGAGGTGCTACTAGACCCCGAATCACTGCATGCACCTCACTAATACATGTAAGAGCAGTACAGGACATGTAGTACCGCACTGTACTGTAGAGAGGCGCTACTATACCCCCAATCACTGCATGCACCTCGCTAATTCATTTAAGAGCAGTACAGAACATGTAGTACCGCACTGTACTGTAGAGAGGCGCTACTAGACCGCCAATCACTGCATGCACCTCACTAATACATGTAAGCGCAGTACAGGACATGTAGTACCGCACTGTACTGTAGAAAGGTGCTAGTACACCACCAATCACTGCATACACTGCACTAATACAGCTGGTTTACAAGTAAAATGTTCATGATAATTAGTTGGATCTTCCATCAATCACATGTATGGGGAGTATGGTTTTAAGATACAGCGTCCCTTGTATGCTGAGAATATTGTCACCATTGTAACTTGAGGGAGCGCTGTGCAGGACTTGTGAATAGTGTTGAGCGATTGCGTTGGCTATCGAGATCGATCGATAGTCGATAGTCGGCCGCTATCGATAAGGTTTTTCGATAGTGAGCATCGATTATGCGCGATGACCATTAAAGCTATTGGGAGAGCAACAACACCTTCATTATTACACCCAAACAAGGCTGGAGAAGCAAAAAACATCCAAACAGCAAATGGATAGTGCTACATCTTAGGCAACACACTTAGGTTAAAAAGTCAAAAAAAAAAAGTCACAGACCATTTCTACCCCTGTCTTTACCCACCTGCCCCTTAAAAACCTATCCCCCAAAAATAAAAAGTGCAAGAAGGCAGATGATTTGAACCATCATGTTACTTGAACGGACATTGAATACCCTGTCCGGAACCAGCATGACCCCCAAACCTGCATGACCCCCACTTTTAAAAAAGTCCCGGGGAAAAGGAACTTCAACCACCATTTAGTTTCACTGGACATTGACTATACCTGTCCGGGGCCACCGCATACCCCCAAACCTGCATACCCCCACTTTTAAAAAAAGTGCCGGAAAAAGTCTTTAAAACCACCATTTTAGTTGAACGGGACATTGACTATACCTGTCCTGTGCCACAGAAATGACCCAGGGCCCGGGAGTTAAGTGGGTGCGGTGAAAGCCCGGCTGGCGTCCGCATCTTTTAACAGCGGGTTTTAAAATGCCCTGATGACGCAGAAAAACGAAAACTGTCGGCTGAACAAGTGCGGAAAACGGAAAATGTGAAACTCCAGCCTTCCTCGTACCATCAATACCTGGGGACGCTTGCCCCCCGTTGAGTGTGGACCATTTCTTTACTTGGAAATACGGTTTAAAGCTCCTGTTCCACCCAGGTCCCCTTTTTCTTGGCATTCTTTTTCTCATTTTTTTTCAAGTGCGGGAAATGGGCTCTTACTTTGTTCTCTTCCGTGCTCCATACTTCCCCTGCCTCTGAATAACCTACATCGGTCAAGTTTTTTTCCCGTACCTCCCTGTACAATTCAGGGGGAATTTTTTTAACACTATTTTTACATGCAAGTTTTTTAGTAGTTTAATTCTAAAAACACATTTTTAAAATAGGATGGAATCCCACCTGTCTTTGTTTCTCTTTTTTTTATTATTAAAAGGGTTTTCTCAATACAGGATTTATAGATGTTAAAGATCTTGCAAATACAAGTCATTTTGCAAATTTTTCCATTAACAGTTTCCTCCATTCCCTTTTTTTACAGCACCATCACCCTTTAGCCACTCTTGAAATTTTGGGAAAAACAAATGTCGTTAGAAACAACATTTTTTGAAAAGGACCTGTAGATAAACTGATGTCACAGCAAAATGCCCCCAAAAAATTAAAGCATGACCCTTGAGCCACTTTGGTCAAATTTTGAAAACAAATGCTTTAGAAAACAACATTTTTTTTATAATGGCCCCGATATTCGCTTTCAAAGCGCATACCCAAAAAAATTTAAAAAAAGATTCTCAAAACACTTTAAAAATTGTGAGGGAGAAATGCCACTTAAAGCCCCAATTTTTGTTCCAAAGGACCCTGATTATTGTGTATCTCCAGCAACATGACCTAAAAACATGACAATGCGAAAATTTCCTAAATAAAGTGAGTAAAGGGAAATTACGTTGTTTCATGAAAACCTGCTGTCTTTTACAGCTCATCACGAAAAACCAGCAAAATAAGGGGGAAAAGAAATAAAAATTGCAGTGGGGAAAAGATCATTTTAAAAAAAAGTTTTCAAGGGGCCCATTTCTTTTTGAGAGGAAGTGAAGAAACCCGCAAAAATCGTGACCTCGGGAATTGGGGCCACAAAATCATCAAATCCATGCCCGTTTTACTTTATGAAAAACAAACGATCCACATTATTGTGAAAGCCGGATGCGTTTGTCTGTAATGACTCCCCCAGCGTGCTGAAGGTCCCTAAATGACCCGGCTGCGGGGCAGGGCAACACCTCTATGGCGTGGGGGCGAGCTCGGCCATTCGTCCTTTTTGGAACCCCAAATTTATTGGGTCCCAACCATACAAAACATCGGTTTAGACGCAGATTCATGCACCATGACTTAAGCCATCTCTGTGTGTTTTATGTTGCCCTGATTGCATCGTTGGTGAGGGGGTAAACAAAGATTGCCAAGGCACCCATTTGGCTTCTGCCCCTTTCCTGCTGCTGCCGCTACGCCTACTTGGGACTTCGCGTCACGCGCTGTTTGTTCCACCGGACATTTGGGGAACGTGAAGCAATCAACAGAGTCTCCAGTTGATCAATACAAGGTTCCCTTTCCTGTTTTACTCCTTTTGGGGGGGTGGAAGGAAAATGCTGAGTTTTGTTTTGTCCGGGGATCCAGGGGGGGGGCCACCCGTAAATGTTTTTTTTTTGATGCCTTTAATTTCGAGGATCATGTTGGGGGGAAATGGAGCACCCAAACCTCATTGAAGGGTGGAGCCTTGATTTCCCAAGCCCCTGGGTCAGGGGCATGCAAACTGTCTTTCCCATCTTCCCCCCCTTCGCCTCAAATTGCGCCCAAACCCCTTTTCCCAAATCAGGGGCGTCGGTAAACATCGGGGTCTAGGAATTCCCCCTCCTCCTCCCCTCCTCTTCCTCCTCCCCCGCCCTCCGGCACAGCTTCAACACAGCCCTGACTTGCCTGAGATTAAACAACGCAGCCAGGGGGGACAACAGGGTGCGAAACGGCGGAATGCGAACTAAGAACCCCCGACCTTCTTCAGCAGGCGTCCAGAAACCCCGGGGGGCTCTTTAGAAATTTCTGGGCGACAAGGGTTTAAAGAATGTGCCAGGCAAGGGATGTCCCAGCCTACCGACTTAAGGGGGGCCAGCCAAATTCGCCCGTTAAACCCCCACCAAACCTTTTCCTGGCAAACAAGGTTTTTGTCACCCACCCCGCGCTCGGTCCCCGTTTTCTTAACCCTTCCCCCAGCTCCTGAAATGTTTGGGAAATGGGCCCAAGCAGATTAAAATTTTTAAAACCGGGCCCCGTGTTTCTCTGGGGACTGATTCCACCAAAAGACCGGGGGGGAAAGCCCTTCACCAAAACCCTGCGGGGTTTTTTAAGAGCGTGGGGCCGAGCCAAAGCCAAACCCTCACCCCCCCCCCGGGGACAAACCACCCAGCTCACCGTGAGCTGTCACAGAGATATAGCGGCCTTGGCCCTGCTTACCCATCCAAGTGTCCCGGGGTCCAGATGGACTTTTTTTCCCGGGCACAGATCAACAACGCGCTTTAAATTTTTAGATGACAAAGTTTCCTGGCCAGGGCCCTTTTTTTTGGGAAAAAAAATGCCTGCCGGCATCCGGTATTGGGGCAGGGGGATGGCCATGACGTGGCAGAACCCCCTCCCGTTCCACCAGACCGGGAAAAGGGAACAAAAACCCCGGGCCAAAAGCCTGGCAATGCCGACATTCAGGGGTTTTTGGGTTTGGGGGGGGTTTTTTGGGGAAAAATGTTTCTTCTGTCCCAAACCCGGAAGACAGAAGGCTTGGGTGCTAGACTGGCCGCTGTTATGGCGTGCAGGTTTTTAAACAAGGCGGAAGGAGAAGGGGAGGATTGGGGCCCCTGGTGGTTTCTGGTTTGGTTTTTCCCCGGGGGGACGGGGGGAGGCTGAAGCGGAGGGTGATCCTGATAAAGACTCTGAGAGACCCGGGCAGCTTAGGAAAGATGGTGGTGGGGAGGAGGGGGAGGCGGAGACAAAGGGGGTTTTACAGTGTTGGAGGCCCGGGGGCGGTCCCCGGCCCTTTTTTTGGGCCCAAAAGGGTTTCCCTCCATTTCAAAAACCTGCATTCGCGCATGTGACTAACAAAGTTTTTTGGTTTTTTTAACCCAAATTAAGGTTTTCCCCCCCCCTTTCTACTTTTGCGTTTTTTCCCGGGAAAGGCGGCAAATTAAAATCGCTGGGTGAATCAGAGGGTTTGCTCAAAGAAGGCCCAAGGGTTGGGGAGGTCCTGGACCTTTTTTACGGCAAAAAAAAAAGGAGGAGCGGGTTTTTTTTCTAACCGGGCTGGCGGAAATCATATCCCCGGACTTTTTTGCACCGCCCTCCCCCCTTTTTGGCGGGGACCCGAAATTTACACTACCCCATCGTCTTCCCCCCTCAACCACTGATGAAGCGCTCGCAAACAAATTCCCGCGAAAAGACCAGGGGGGAAACCGCAATGCGTCATCATCATCAAAACAGGGGACTTGGGCCCTCCCCAGAAATTTCTGCCCAGAAGCTGCGGGGAAAAAGCAAGGGGGACTGCAAGGCGTTTTCCGACCGCCCCCGGGTTTTTGCCGAAATTTAAACCCGGGTTCCCTTTTTACTCCCCCCTGATGGGGAAACAGTAACTGGGGCCCTCCCGAGCAGACTAAACCTCCTCTTGATCTTTTAACATGCCTTCGCCCCAAAACCGCATTTTGTCATCAAAGGGGTCTTCAGACAATGGATTATCCACATGGTTACACATTACATTTGGGCTGCTTCATGTTGGAGGGGATGCTGAGATGCAAAGACGACATTTGTGGCCGTGATGCGAGGACGGGGAGGTAAGACTGCGGATGCGGGTTTTCTTAACCACTAAAGGGACAGATTGGCGACGCTGTTCGTTACTTAATTCACAGGGCCCTGACCCACGTGACAGGCCTGCGGTCCTGCAACTGCGACCACTGGCATGCGTTTGTCGCCCACACTGGAAGGACACCTCTCTCGTCCCTTTCTACCTCCATTCTACCCCCCTCTTGCTCGCTTACCACCTGCATTTCCTCCATGTTCAGAATATAAAAATTTAGAAGGTATGGAATAGTTTTTGGGAAAATCTCTTATTAAAAAGCGGGAAATCACAGCTATTCTCAAATCCCTCTAATCAAAAAAAAAATTGCTGGATTTCAAATTTTAACTGCAAGGTTCTATCAAAATCCCCCCCCCCCACCCCTGATTTTCAGCTAAACGCTTAAAAATTTTTCTAGCTAACTACTAAAAAATTTTAAAACCCAATCTAATAATTGGGAAGGATCACAGCTAAAGAAGGTTTTCTCGTGCAAAATGACTTAATTTCGCTGGCGTTTGGGCCCACAGAGCGCAGGGGCCCCATCCCTTTAGACGCTGAAACACGATCATAACAGGAAACCTTTCTATGTAAAATGAGGGCATGTATTTTTTCCACCAAAAAGCAACCCAAAACACATCCCAGTCATGACGTCGCACACACATCTCACCCTGCTCTATTCTGAATTCTCTTTTGCTGGCCGCCAAAATTACGGGAAAGCGCCGAAAAAGGCGCATCTTAATAGAAAAGCACAAAATTTTAAAACCTTTAATTACACATGATCGGAAATTTTTCGATCACCAAAAAAACCCCTTGCCGATTTCAACTTTTGTCGAAAAAAAATCGCTCAAACATTTTGTAAAACCACATCCACAACCTCTTTGTTGATGGTTTGTAGAGAAAATGTAAATGAAATGTTTTTGCTGCTGAAGACATGAAAGTGTTTATTCAGTGAATTTCCACCACTAATCCAGCGAGTAAATATTTCCTTGCTGGTCGCCTGACATAACATGGAAGTTAATCATTGCACCTCTGTTACCATTAACAAAATCCATTGTTTTCAGCTTATTCAAGGTGAAAGTCAAACACTTCCTGAATGGGCTGATAAAGGGCAAGGTTTCAGGAGTGTACTCTTCTATCGAGATAGGAATTTGGCTGATATAGCTGAGGCATAAAAAGCAAATAAATCCTTGTATCTCCATTAAATAACATTCGGTATTCTTTTATAACCCTTTGTTTTTTACGTTCATTTTTTCCGCCTGGAATGTCACATAAAGGACAATTTTGGACGCCCCCTTTCCCCCTTTGTCCATAGAGTATATCCATACACTGTAAGCACTATACCTATAATCTCCAGTTCACAGGCCTGTGGAATAAAGAAGGTTTACCATTTTTTTGTATAATTTAAAAGGGGGAAATTAAAGGGGGGATTTCTTACACCCAATACAAAAAACCCCAGGGGCGGGCAATTCTTTCTCAGAGCAAATATTGTCTTTTTCCAAAAAACAATTGCACCAACCATATGGAGAATATCTTGGGCCAAAAACTGCACTTTGGATGAGGATTATAATAAAAAGAGAAGGAAAAAAAATAAAAGGGGTTTAGAAAAAGGGATATAAAAAAATCTTTAAAAAAACCCAAGGTTAAGGGGAGCTTAAAAACTAAAAACCCAATTATTGGAAATACCCCCAAAATGCATAAAAAAAGATAAAAAAAGGGCAAAAACTATTTTTTTTACAATTTTTAGTAGGAACTTTAAGGAAATTAGGTCTTTTTATTTTTCAGAAACATAAATATTCTTCACGGGGACCCCATATTAATCCGAAATACTAGATAGGGAGTCATGTGTGCCCCTAGACGAGGAAACATTGGGAAAAATACAACCCAAGGCTCAATTCCAGAAAAACCCATAAAACATGGTTTACACTAAAAGGTTTTTTTTTGCATGTGGAGGTACACATCAACTTTGAATAGTGCAAAAAAAACCCAAGAGTTTCGGGGATACAGATGAAAGAAGTTTTCCCCTACCAACAATTTTGAATTGTGATAGCCAATATGTTGTGTATATTATAGAAAATTTTTCACGCATAGAAAAAACGTGGGCAGCACAATAAGCAAACTGAAAAAAAAAAGGATAATAAAAAATAACCAGCATTTAAAATCAGGGGGCAAAATTACGCTGCGAGACATTTCAAAGAATGCCCCCCAAAAACAATTTATCAAATTTTAGATTTTATGCTAAAAAGAAAAGACAAAACGGATAACAAAAGAGTCAGACAACGGAGGCAAAATTTGGTATTGAATCTGAAAGCAGGGGACCTGCAGGTTAAAAATTTAGAAAGACCTTTTTTATCTAAAAAAATGCTAGTCGCATTGGCCCTTTTTTCTGACTTTTAGATCCGCCAATGGAAAAGGAAACACGACGTCACTAAACATTGGGGAGATCATTGTTGGCTGTTTTTTTTAAATGGTTATGGAACACTGTTAAGGGCCTGAACAGGGCCAAGTGGCCCGAAACGCTTGCTGTTTACAGCCTTTGCATGTATTTTACCGCGCTTGGGAAATTTTTAAAAACTGCCCACTTGGATTGGATTTTACTTCAGGGCCCCGAGGGCTCACTGACGAAATACGAGTGCACAAAAGGGAAGCTTTTGTAACACTGATTGGACGTGTAGAGGGAACAAAAAATAATTCCTAGGGGGGGGGCAAGGCGAGGGGGGCGCCAGCCGCCCGCCCCCCCCCGTTTTGCTCTGGGTCTGCACGGCCGTTTAAAACAGCCTTTTCAATCAAAGCCAGCACTGCACACACTTAGTCAGCGCTGGTACAGGGGGAGGCAGAAGGAGGTTCCCCCCTCCCCCCCCTGTAATTTTTGAGCGCTCAGTCAGTGCACTGATACATCACGGCAGCGTCCCCAGGGCGCACGGGGTTTCACCACGCCCCCCCCGCCGCGAGTCCCCGGCTTCCCGCCCCCCAGGACACCCCAGGACTGAGTGTAAGCGGCGTGATGACGTCCCTGCTTACACTGAATCCCGACTCCCGGGACCTTACAGCCCGCAGGGGTCTGGAAAGGTTAGTGATTTTTTTTAAATTTAATTTCCTTTAAATACAGGGGCAAAACTGGGTACAGGGGGGGAAACTTCTACAGGGGCAACTACTACAGGGCAACTTCAGGGGCGGGGGGTACTGCTGGGTTTCAGGGGGTATTACAGCTACGGGGGAACTACTGGTGAAGCACGTGGCGCATTATTTTTTCCTTCAATGGTTTTTCTCCCCCATTTGAGACAGGGGGGATAGAGGAAGAGAACTGAGCTCTGGAATAGGTTAATGAAGAGGAAGAAGTGGACTCTGCGATATATGGTTTATATAGAGGAGAGAAGCGAGCTGTGTATATAAAGGGTTTTTTGATAAGGATAAAGAGCCCCGTAATATAGGGTTTAAAAAGATAGAGGAAGGAGCGGGGCTCGATATATAGTGTTATTATAAGGAAGGAAAATGAGCTCTGTGAATAAACGGTTTTAATATAAGGAAGAACGACTCTTGAATATGGATTTTAAGATAAGGAGTGGGGCTACCTTGAAAAAGGTTAATAAGAGGAAGAAGCTGAGCCGTGTAAAAAACGGTTTTTAAAATAAGGAGAGAAGCTGACCTGGATTAAGGGTTATATATAAAGAGAGAACTAGGTCTGTGAATATAGGGTTATATAAAAGAGGGAAGGAGCTGACTCTAATAATAGGGAAATATGAAAGGAAAGAAGCTGACCTGCTATAATAGGGTATATGATAAGTAGCTAGCTCTTTATATATAAGGGTTAAATGATAGAGGAGAGAAGCGAGCTCTGGATTTTTTAGGGTTATATATAGAGGGGGAGAACTAGCTCTTTAATATAGGGGTTATATATAGAGGAGAGGGGCCCGTATATATAGGGGGGATAATATAGAGGGGGAGAAGCGAACCTGGTATAAAAGGGGTTTAAAAGATAGAGGGGGGAAACTAACTCTTTTAATATAGGTTTTATGATAGAGGGGAGAAGCTGAGCTCTGTGATAATAGGGTTAAAGATAGAGGGGAAAGCTGACCTGGATATATAGGTTTATATGAAAAGGAGGAGCTGAGCTCTGTGATAATAGGGTTTATGATAGAGGGGGGGGACTGAGCTGTTTTATATAAGGGTTTTTAAGAAAAAGGATAGAAGCTGAGCCGTGAAATATAGGGGGATATAATAGAGGGCGAGAAGCGACTCTTGATTATAAAGGAATATTTTAAAGGAAGAAGCTTGAGGTCTGTGAAAATTAAGGTTATTGAAGAGGGAGAAACCCGAGCTCTTGATAAATAGGGTTTAAAATAGAGGGGGAACTGAGCTCTGTGAATTAGGGAATATGAAGAGGAAAAAGCTGAACTCTGTGATATATAGGGTTTTAAAGAAAAGAACGACTCGGTTAAAAAGGGTATATATAAGGAAAAGAAACGACTCTGTGATTATAGGGTTATATATAGAGGAGATAATGAGCTCTGTGATAATAGGGTTTATGATAGAAAGCTGACCTGTGATATAAAAGGGTTAAATGAAAGGGGAAACTGACCTGGATTAAAAGGGGTTTTATTATAGAGGGGGAGAAGCGGCTCTGTGAAAATAGGGTTATATATAGGGGAGAAGCTAAACTCTGGAATATAGGGTTAATAAGAGGAAGGATTACTCGTGATATATGGGTTTTAAATGTAAGGAGAGAAGCAACCTATATGTAAGGGTTATATGATAGAGGGGGAGAAGCTGAACTCATGATGTAAGGGTTATAATAGAGGGGGAAAGCTGACCTGTATAATAGGGGTTTTAAAGATAGAGGAAAAAGCTGAGCTGTGTGATATAAAGGGAATATAAAAAAGGAAAAAAGCGACTCTGTGAAAATAAGGGGGTTTTATGATAGAGGAGAAACTAGCTCTGGATATAAAGGGTTAAAGAAGAGAAGCGAAGCGACTCTGGATATATAGGGTTATATGATAGAGGGAGAGAAGCTACTCTGTGATATATAGGGGTTTAAAAAAAAGGGGAAAGGGGCCGGGGGGTTTTTGGGGGAAGGGGCGAGCTCGTATATATAGGGGTTTATGATAGGGGGAAACTAAACCTGTGATATAAAGGGTTAAGAAAGAGGAGAAGCTAGCTCTGTGATATATAGGGTTTTTAGATAAGGGGGAGAGCTGAACTCTGTTTATATAAGGGTTAATATAGAGGAAGAAAACGACCTTTTAAAAATAGGTAATGATAAGGAAAGAAGCTACCGGATTATAGGTTTAAAATAAGAAGCTGAGCTCTGTGTATAAGGTTAATATGGGGAGAAGCTAGCTCTGTATAAATAGGTTTTTATTATGGGAGAGGACGACTCGTGATATATAGGGTTAATGATAGAGGGGGGAACTGAACTCGTGATATATAGGGTTAATGATAGAAGAGAAGCTGAGCTCTGTGAAAAAAAAGGTTAAAATAAAAGGGAGAAAACTGAGCTCGTAAAAAAAGGTTTATATGAAGGGGGAAGCGAGCTCTGTGAAAAATGGGTTTTATATAGAGAAACTGACTCTGGATATATTGGGTTAATGATAGAGGAGCTGAGCTCTGAAAAATGGTTAATGAAAAAAGGGGGGCGACTCTGTATATATAGGGGGTTTTAGATAGAGGAGGAACGGGGGGAATAAGGGGTTTTTGATAGAGGGGAAGCAACTCGTATTAAAAGGGGAATAAAGGGAGGAAACTAGCTCTGGATATTAGGGTTTTATAAAAAGAAGAAAACTGAGTCTGATATTTAGGGTAATGATAAGGAGAACGAGCTCTTATTAAAAGGGTTTAATGATAGAGGAGAGAACGAGCTCTTAATAAGGGTTTTAATTTATAGAGGAGGGGAGCTGAGCCTTGAAAAATAGGGGTTTTATGAAAGAGGGAATGATCTTCTATATATTATTGTGATTTAAAAATATTAAAAATTATTTTAAAAATTTTAAAATAAATAATATAAATAATAAAAATATTTTTAAAAAAAAATATTTTATTATATAAAAAAAATATATAATTCCGACAATAAAAAGTTTCCCCAAAGGTACCACAATTCAGAACTTGGCCCAAGGGCCCCACACACATAAAAATATATATACTCCACTAAAAAAAGAGCAGTAAAAAGACCTTTATTTTTTTAACATGTCCCCAAAAAATACAGTTTGTTTTGGGAAAGACACCCACCCATCTGGTCATTTTATCACGCAGGCCACCGAGTAAACAGTTTCGAATTGTCCTGAGGACACTTGTTTTCTATCACCTCCCTTAAAAGGCCCGGGGGTTTTTTGGGGCATTCACACCGGTTGCGCAGGGCATTTTTTACAATGAACGGCATCAGTGTTTGATGGGTCAAAGGACGTCCACTTTCTTTTTCCTTTTTTTTACTCTTCCAGTCTTTCTGTATCTCGTGCAAAACCCTGGACTCAGTACCACTTCTTCTTAGAGCATCCTGCTTGAAGCCTCCCTGGCGAGGTTCTTTTGATCAATTTTTTTTGAGTTGATTTTGTCTCATGAGTAAAAAAAAAAAAAAAAAAGAGAATAGATGGGAAGGACGTTTACATCCCAAATTCAAATTGATCCCCTAAATTTTTTGGGCGATTCAGGAAACCCAAAAACAGGTGAATTTTTTTATATGTCCCTTGTAAAAATCAGGGAAATTTCGAAACTTAAACTTTTGGGCATGTGCATCAAATGGAAAGGGGAAATTCCCTTTAGTTCACAAAAAAAAAATTTAAAAATTTGATGACACCTGAATTTTACCAAAAACAAATATCCTCAAATTTTGTATAA
>JAODAL010057436.1:0-22679 GCA_025379985.1 Phyllomedusa bahiana
CTACCGTAGGCTCTAAAAGAGTGACGGTTCTAAATTAAGTAAATCGTGCTAGAAATAGCTCTGCAGGGAGTAACTCACCATGGTCAGAATTGACTGATGGCATCTTAAATCAATCAGATAAGAAACAGAGAAGAGATAGGTGGTCAGAGAAACTTGTGTACTTTAAGAGGAAGAAGATAAATCTTCTTTATCTCCTGACCAAAGTCAAATCAAAACACCAATGTATTTGGTAATAGTCTTCATTTACCTTTCCCTACATGTTAAAATATAATCATTGCAGTGAGAAAACCCCTTAAACCTTTTTTTTCTTCTTGCTTTTGTTTGGCTTTTCTATACGAAAATCTCATTTAAATTAATACATTTCTTAAAGTTGCAAACATTGACTGTTCTTTCCATCCATTGGTTTTTCATTTGTTTTTTGAGCTTCATACACTACTCACAAAAAGTTAGGAATATTTGGCTTTAGGTTGAAATTTCAGAATGAACGTAAAATTTCTTGAAAATGTTTAAATGAACTAAATGAGACCATATCCTAACTTTAGAATGCACATGTACAACTGTTCAATACTGTTCAGTACTTTTTGCACAACTCGCTGATCTCTCTCTATTAATGGCAACATTTTGTTTTATCCCTAAATTGCTCAATACATTTATGGGATCAATTTGAATTCAGATTTAAACAGTCTTCCTCATCATGCTGTTCACATTTTGACATCATGAGACCAAGACATCACCTTACAATTGATCAACTATACCTCACCATTGTAAGGCTTCAAGCAGGATGCTCTCAGACAGAAGTGGCCACTGAGCTTAGAGTGTCACAGAGTGTCAACAGCAGGTTGTAACAGAGATACATAGACACTAAAAGAGTCATAGAAAGGCAAAGAAATGAATGTCATTTAGCTACGTCACACACTGGTAACGACTGGCAAAGTTACCTGACCGGTACCTGAACTGGCTGATGCTGGCACTCTCCTTGACATCTCCAGCGGGGAACAACAATGAGGACCACTGGTCCCTCATCCAGCATAGATTTGGTCAGGTCGTCTAGCACGCAGACCACACGGATGTAAACGATTACGAATGGTCTGATGTGACACTTGTGTACCCCTTGCCTCCCTTAAATGTGCTTGGAGTTGTGTGGAATTCATCATCCGATTGCAGTCATCAGTGTGTGATGTAGCCAAAGGTACTCCACCCCTTTCTTTGGCTCTTCCAGTCTCTCTGTATCAACCTGCTGATGACATCTGTGACACTTTAAGCTTAGTGGCCACTTTTGTCTGAGAGCATCTTGCTTGAAGCCTCGTAATAACGAGGTACTGTTGATCAATTGTAAGGTGTTGTCTTGGTCTCATAATGTCAAAATGTGAAAAGCATGATGGTGAGGACTGTTTAAATCCCAATTCAAATTGATCCCCTAAATTTATTGGGCAATTCAGGGATCAAACATCTGTTGCAAATGTTGCCATTAAAGGGGTTGTCTCACCACAAAGATTAGTTTTCAACATGTAGGGAACACTAAATGAAGACACTTTCCAAATATATTCCTTTGTTCATTTTTTTTTGTTGAGGAGCTACAAATGATTCTTTCACCTTCTGAGGGCTTTCAAGTTTCTCTAGTTACTGACCTGTTTGCTTGTTCTCCCCTGCTCTTTGTCTCATCTGATAGCAGGGAGTGAGATCATCACACAGGTTGAGGTACAGAACTGCAGGCATTTTAAGAGCTTGAGTGATATCTGATCTTTCAGACAAAAGACACTAATTACTACTGTTTACTTTAGCTCAGAAGATTCTCTGGACCTGGTAGCAGGAGATTGTTTATCTAATCTAGACTATTTACCAGAAGTTTGAATACACAGAGATTATATGCTAATTATCCACAGCATGACCAGGAAGTGACAGTATGCATGAATGAAAGCTTTGCTCTATGAAACAACATGGCGAGGCCTTACTCCTTGTTAGAGATCAGCGAGTTGTGCAAAAAGTACTGAAACATTGAACAGTTGGACATGTACATTATAAAGTTAAGAAAGGGTCTCACTTAGTTCATTTAAAAACCTATTCAAGAAATTTTACGTTCATCCCTAAATTTCAACCAAAAGCCAAATATCACTAACTTTTTGTGAGAAGGGTAGATTACTATCAGTTTTCAATCCTGATGTACTTTGACATCTTCCTAAATTGATTATATGTTATATTTTGAATTAAACCTGTATAAAAATATTCTGACATCTGTATGGTAACAACCAATATCTTTAGGCACACTGTGTGTTGGATTTTCATCTTGAAGAAATTACAATTGCAATTGGTGTAACTGCATAGAGGTGTTGTTTTTGAGCAACTGTCTTTGGTAATCTGAAACATTGACGCATATTGTGGATGTTTTATTTATGGGTCATTGACTCCTGATTTTGGCTCTTAGAGATGTTTTATGTCAGTGATTAAAAGGGTCAGCCTTTGTAGCGGGCTGTAACGGTTGGCGGTAGTGGATCCGCTGGGCCACCACAAGCGATGGTGAAAGCCCACGCCAGGGACTTGCTGCGGCGGGAAACTACCAGGTCGCTTCCACTGGCGGGACTTGCTTGTGGTGGTAGCCAAGGGTGAGCGTGGTACAGAATCGTGAGACGTAGACGTAGCCGTGGACAGGCAGGAGGTCAGGACAGGCGGCAGAGGTTCGTGGTCGAGGGACGGAAGCAATGCGGTATGGTACACGGAAGAGACAATCTCGGCACAAGGAACGCTTTCTCGATAGGCTATGAAGCACTAAAGATCAGGCAAGGGACTGCCGGAGGAGGGGCCATTATATAGGGTCAGCGGCCGGCAACAGCAATTACCGGCACGCTGGCCCTTTAAATTTGTGAAAGCCGGCACGCGCGTGCCCTAGAGAGCGGGGACGTGGGCCGGCGGGCACAGACAGGCAGCGAGTCAGGAGCGCGGTAAGATGAGTACCTGCCCCCTGGGGAGCGAGTGCGCCCACGGCCCGGCGCACGGACCATGGGAACAGTCGCCCCTGGCACCGAGGAGCCGACAGGGGAATGGACGCGCCCATAGCATGAGCCCCGGGCTGCGGCGCCGTCCGTGACAGTACCCCCCCCCTTTGGCCTCCCCCTCTTCCCAGCCCGGAGGAACCTACGTGCAAGCTCCTGGTCCAGAATGTTGTCCTCCGGCTCCCATGACCTCTCCTAGGGCCCGAACCCCTTCCAATCAAGGAGAAAATACCATTTCCCTTTGGACACCCTCATGTACAGGATCTCCTTTACCAAAAAAACGTTAGTGGCATCCGCTTCAGGAGATTGAGGGACTGCCCTACAAGAAAAATGGTTTAAGACAAGAGGCTTGAGAAGGGAAACTTGAAAGGCGTTCGGAATGCGCATGGAAGGCAGGAGCTGGAATTTATAGGCCACCGGGTTTATACGTTTAAGCACTTCGAATGGTCCCACGTAACGGGGTCCCAGTTTGTAGCTTGGAATCTTAAGGCGGACATACTTGGCTGATAACCACACCTTATCACTTGGAGAGAAAACTGGGAGAGGACTCCTTCTTTTATCCGCCTGTGCCTTTGTGCGTGCCGAAGCACGAAGCAGCGACTGGTGGGTAAGAGCCCAGATGGCCTTCATGTCTTATTCGCTGCTGGGACCTCAGACTGGGCTGCTAGTGGGAGAGGTGGGCGGGGGTGCAGGACGTAAACAATGTAAAAGGGAGAGGCGCCCATGGATTCAGAATCTAGGGAATTATACGAAAATTCCGCCCACGGAAGCAAGTTGGACCAGTCATTCTGACGCGCCGAGACAAAATGACGCAAGTAATTCCCGAGGACCTGGTTGACCCTCTCCACCTGGCCGTTCATCTGGGGGTGGTAAGCCGAGGAGAAATCGAATTTCACCTGCAGTTGTGAACAAAGGGCCAGCCAGAACTTAGAAACAAACTGGACCCCTCGATCCGAGACGATTTGCAGAGGCAACCCGTGCAAACGAAAAATGTGGTGAAAAAACAAGTTGGCCAGGCGTGGGGCAGAGGGTAAGTCTGGCAATGGGACAAAATGCGCCATTTTGGAAAAACGATCTGTGACCACCCAGATCACGGTATTGCCAGCAGAGGATGGGAGATCGGTTATAAAATCCATCGCCATGTGCCTCCAGGGGCTGGTGGGAATGGGCAGGGGAAATTGGAGCCCAACCGGTTTGTGACAAGGCATTTTTTTATGCGCACAGGTGACACAGGCCTCAACAAATTCCTTAACATCCTTAGCGGGGTCCGGCCACCAATAGAACTGTGAGATAAGAAGGCAAGTTTTACGAGCCCCGGGATGTCCAGCCACCAAAGAGCAGTGTCCCCACTTCAAAATTCTTTTTCGGAGTGCTGAGCTCACGTAAGTTTTCCCTGGCAGGAGATTCCGGAGGTCGACAGGAGCTGCAGAGACAAGGCGCTGAGGAGGTATTATGTGTTCGGGTACCACTTTTCCCCGACCACGTCAGAGGCGCGTGACAGGGTGTCTGCCTTAAGATTCTTTTCCGCGGGACGGAAGTGGATCTGGAAGTTAAACCGGGAGAAGAAGAGCGACCACCTAGCTTGGCGCAGATTGAGTCGTTGGGCCGTCTGGAGGTACTGTAGGTTCTTGTGATCCGAGTCGATACTGATGGGATGTCGAGCTCCTTCCAGCAAATAGCGCCATTCCTCCAGGGCCAGTTTGATGGCTAATAACTCCCGGTCTCTGATACTGTAGTTTCTTTCCGCCGGCGAGAATGTCTTGGAATAGAAGCCACAAGAGACAGTTTTGCCTGTGGGCCCCTTTTGTGTGAGGACCGCTCCGACTCCAACAGACGAGGCGTCTACTTCAAGCAAGAAGGGCTTTGCGGGGTCCGGCCGCGACAGGATATATGCGGAGGCAAAGGCGGTTTTTAGCTTCCCGAATGCTTTCTCGGCCTCGGGGGGCCAACTTCGTGGGTTAGCATTCTTCTTTGTGAGGGCCACAATAGGAGCTACCAGCGTGGAAAAGTGTGGAATGAATTGCCGGTAATAATTGCAAAACCCCAGAAAACGTTGTATTGCCTGAAGGCCGACTGGGCGAGGCCATTGCAAGACAGCAGACAACTTGGCAGGGTCCATCCGCAAGCCCCGATCAGAGATAATGTAGCTAGTTTGGGAGGCTAGTTTGATGGAAGACGCACTTCTCCAGCTTGGCGTACAGGCGGTTACCTCGGAGGCATCTCAGTACCTGGTGAACGTGGACGCGGTGAGTCTCCAGATCAGGAGAGTATACCAAGATGTCGTCCAAGTACACCACGACACAAGTATATACGAGATCCCTGAAGACATCATTCACGAACTCCTGAAAGACAGCTGGGGCGTTACACAGACCGAATGGCTTGACCAGGTACTCAAAGTGCCCGTCCCTGGTGTTGAAGGCCGTCTTCCATTCATCGCCCTTACGGATACGGACCAGATTGTAGGCACCCCTCAAGTCCAGCTTGGTGAAGATCTTCGCACCAGGTAGGCGATCAAAAAGCTCCGTGATCAGCATTAGAGGATACCGATTCTTCACCGTGATCTTATTTATTCCCTGGTAATCAATACAGGGCTGTAAGGATCCGTCCTTCTTTGCCACGAAGAAGAATCCTGCTCCTGCAGGAGAGGAGGACTTTCAGATAAACCCCTTCTGTAGATTCTCCTGTATAATCTCTGACATGGCTTGAGTTTTAGGTACAGACAAGGGGTAGACCCCACCACGAGGAGGACTGGTACCCGGTAGCAGGTCAATCGGGCAATCATATGGGCGATGAGGAGGGAGGGTCTCTGCCTTTTTCTCCAAGAAGACGTCGGCAAATTCTTGATACGCGGTTGGTAAACCGGGCAACGGCTCGCAAGGCTTGAAACAGGAGCAGGGAAGCACCGGGTGAGGTGCCACCAGACAGCGGCTTAAGCAGTTGGAACCCTAGCGAGTTACTTCCCCTGACGTCCAGTCTAGCGTAGGAGAATGGAGTCGCAGCCATGGGAGACCTAGCAGAATCGCCGAGGAGGAGCGTGGCAACAAATAAAAGGTGATTTTCTCCTTATGCAGAACCCCAACATGAAGGGACAACGGCTTCGTGGTGTACTGTATTACGTCACTTAGGAGCTCTCCGCTGACTGAAGAGATCACCAGCGGCTTTTCCAGGCGGATTACTGGAAGGCGATACCGCTGTACGAGGGAGTAGTGAATAAAGTTCCCAGCTGAGCCGGGGTCCAGGAAGGCTGGGACCTGAAATGCGAGTCCAGATTCAGTCTTGATCCGTATCGGCATCATCAAGCGTGGAGTGAAGGAACTTACACCTAGGGATGCCTCTCCCACGAAGCCTAGGTGCGGGAGTTTCCCAGACGCTTGGGACGCTGAGAACACTTCCTCTGAAAGTGTTCTGGACTGCCACAATATAAACATAAATTCTCCGTCCGACGTTGGGCCAATTCTTGCTCGGAAAGTTGGACCCGGTCAACCTGCACAGGTTCCTCACTGGGAAACGGAGATGGTAGTAGGGATGGCCTCTGGAAGACTGGAGCCAAGCGTGGAAACTGGCGGGGTCGGACCACCTCACGTTCTTGCCATAGCTCTTCTCTCCTTTCAGCGAAACGCACGTCTATGCAAGTAGCCAACTGGATTAACTCGCTGAGAGAGGAAGGTATGTCTCTGGCGGCCAGCACGTCCTTAACCCTACTGGAGAGGCCCTTTTTGAAGGTAGCACACAGGGCTGCCTCGTTCCAGGTTAGCTCCGAAGCTAAGGTGCGGACCTGCACCGCGTAGTCTCCCACAGACGAATCCCCCTGGCTCAGGTATAGGAGGGCCGTTTCAGCGAAGGAGTCTCGAGCTGGTTCCTCAAATACACCGCGGAATTCCTGAAGGAACGACCGTAGATCCGCCGTCACCGGATCGTTCCTATTCCACATAGGTGTGGCCCATGCCAAGGACTTCCCGGAAAGCAAACTAACCACGAACGCCACCTTCGAACGCTCCGTGGGGAACTGGTCAGCCATCAATACTATGTGCATGGAGCACTGGGTGATGAAACCACGGCACTGCTTGGAATCCCCCTCAAACTTTGACGGTAGCGGCAGCCGGAGCTTGGGACCCATAGTCGCAGGTAGAGCAGGGAGAGGATGGTGGCTGATGTTGATTCACCAGGAGTTGCTGCAGCATGGCGGATAACTGGTCCAACTGCTACACTTGTTGTGCAATCTGTCACGACTGCTGCGAAACAACAGCAACAAGGTCCGCTTTACCAGGCAGAGGCACCTTGGCAGGATCCATGGCCGGATCTTACTGTAACGGCTGGCGGTAGTGGATCTGCTGGGCCACCACAAGCGATGGTGAAAGCCCACGCCAGGGAGCGGAGTCTAAGTAGAACCCGGTTTTCACCAGAGCCCGCCGCAGCAAGTCCATCCCGCTTTGCGGCGGGCTCTGGTGAAAACCGGGAAACTACCAGGTCGCCTCCACTGGCGGGACTTGCTTGTGGTGGTAGCCAAGGGTGAGCGTGGTACAGAATCCTGAGACGTAGGCGTAGTCGTGGACAGGCAGGAGGTCAGGACAGGCGGCAGAGGTTCGTGGTTGAGGGACGGAAGCAATGCGGTACGGTACATGGAAGAGACAATCTCGGCACAAGGAACACTTTCTTGATAGGTTGTGAGGCACTAAAGATCCGGCAAGGGGCTGCCGGAGGAGGGGCCATTATATAGGGTCAGCGACCGGCAAAACCAATTACCGGCGCGCTGGCCCTTTAAATTTGTGAAAGCCAGCGCACGCGCGCCCGAGAGAGCGAGGCGGGCACAGACCGGCAGCAAGTCAGGAGCGCGGTCAGGTGAGTACCTGCGCCCCGGGGAGCGAGTGCGCCCACAGTCCGGCGCACGGACCACGGGAACCCTCGCCCCTGACACTGAGGAGCCGACAGGGGAACGGAGGCACCCGCAGCCTGAGCCACGGGCTGCGTCATGGTCCGTGACAAGGGCTTCCTTTCTGGTGTAGTTCCTTTGCTGAGCAGACAGGGTTTCATAGGGATACTGATTAGGGAATCTGTGCTATATCTCCATGAACTATTTTATTTGTTGCTGCAAGAAATGAGAAGCAACTGTTGTAAAGAGTAAGTTCACACTACAGATTTTGATGTGGATTCTGTGTCAGATTCTATGTTAAAATCCACATGCAAATCATCTCCATTCCCATAGGAATACTAGACCTGGTGATTGGCTACATAGTGACCCAGCGATGACAGAGGAGAGGATAGGACTTTTTTTTTTTACAAGTATTTATTTTTGAAAAGTTTTCAATAACATGACAAAAAAGAACGTTATACAATCACATTCAGACATGGCCAAGAATTACACTCAGTGTCGGACTGGTGTGCCTAGGGCCCACAGGTGAAGTTGACTGTAGGGGCCCACCAGTTGAGTTTTAAGGGCCCCACCGGTGGAGCTGATTCTAGGGGATGTTTATGCAGTTAAAAACAACTCCAGGTCTGCCATGCTCAGGGGCCCACCGGGGTTTCCCCTATTCCCCTGTGGGCCAGTCCGAGCCTGATTACACTAGATTAGAAGTATGTTAATATCTACCTTCCCTAGTCAGGCAGTGACTTTCCCACTGTTATGCATTGCAATGAGTGACAAAATTTGGGAAAGAGACCATTCAGCAATGTACAAGTAAAAGGAGAACATTAAAGCATAAGGCACAGTACTATTAATACCCTGTCCACCTCACTCCAATACAGATTTCCTTGACCCAACATTCATACCCAAACATTTCACTCAAACCCATTCATACACTGAACTGACAAGAACTCTATCATGCTGTTCCAGCGTCCAATCACCCCTTGATTTAAGTAGAGTGAGCCGCAATCCACAATCTCCAAATGTGTGAAAACCTCTGGGGAGCTCCTCTAGATTCGTAGGTGAGTCTGTCCATTGGTAAATCACCATTAATAAGTTGCTTCCAATGTCTGAGGGAGGGCAATTTAGGCGGCTTCCGGTTCATCAGAATTGATCTCCTGACATAAAACATTAATAGCCTGTATAATTTCCTTTCATTTTCGGTCGGGATAAGCTCCTCTACCAATCCTAATAAACTATTGGCCGGGGCACAGACACCAGGCAATCCCAATTTCTCACTTAGAAATGCGTGGACCCTTGACCAATAAGGTTGCATAGCGGGGCAGTTCCAAACCATGTGATACAGTGTTCCATGCCCCATATTGCATCGAGTACAAATTGCCAAGGGATATTTACCCATCTGGGCCAGTCTAGCTGTGGTAAGATACATTCTATGTAGCCATTTAGTTTGTATTAAGTGATCTCTTGAATTTACTACAGTGGACTTCCATGAGGACACTAGTTCCTCCTTATGCTGGGACTCTAAACACAGAATATCTAATTTCCATTTTTCTAAATCTTTGTCCAAACGTGAAGGCTGGCTTTATATTTTGATAAAAAATAGAGACGTGCTTCAATGGGTCCTCCCTCCTAGCTACCTGCGCCAGCTTACCACATTCTAACTGGTTAGTACCACTTCCAAACTGTTTAAAACAGGCATGACAAAGTTGGAAGTATTTGAACAAAGCAGACACCGAGGAAGGTCACATAGATCAGCCAGTTAAGAGAAATCTGGAAAACGCCTCTCTACATATACCGTAGCTGGCCAGGGTACTTCAGGCCTCTCTGAGGACACATCTCAAAGAAGCTAGTCCGCCAGCTTACCATTTCTCCACAATGGTATATATGGTAACCAAGACTCGCCACTCTCTTCTCCTCTATAAATCTCCACAATTTTATTCCAAATTACCACAGTAGTAGCCATATTGGAGGTATAAGTTGGAAGATGATATTTCCCCTGCCTGTACACTAGATTGGCTAAGGCTTCATATGAACCTACCGCCTCCGCCTCTAGGACCGCTGCGGGATTGTTACGGTCTGCCCTAATCCACCATCCCGCATATGAGAGCTGTGTCGCCACATAATAAATGTAAAAGTCTGCAAGTGCTAGACCTCCATATACATAAGGGGCCTTTAACGTGGACCTACTTAGTCTGGGAACTCCACCATTCCACAAGAAAGAGGACATTGTTCTTTCTAGTGTCAGGAAGTGGGCACGAGGAAGAGGAACCGGCACTGCCCTGTATACATATTGCAATTTCAGGAGGAGCACCTTTTTATGACATTAATTCAACCTACCAAGCTTGAGTTTTCCAAGTGGCACGTTTTTGCGAGATTTCCTGCACCACAGTGGTCACATTAAGAGCCATGTACTTGAAACTGGTCTGAGACTTCTAGCCTACAATGGGGAGAAACATCCTCCGCTCTCACATAATCAACCAAAAATAGTACCGAATTCGACCAGTTAACTCTCGGGCCTGCGAAAGTGCCATACCTGTCAACTGCATCAAAGAGTGCCTCCAGGGATAATCTTGGATATGCCAAATATACCAATAGATCATCCGCATATAGCGATACCTTTTCTGTTACCACCATTACATTCCAACCTTGAATCGCTAAGTTTATTTAAATAGATAAGGACTCAATAGCCAGTGCAAACGATATGGAGACATCCTTGCCGAGTACTCCTTCCTAGAGAAAACTGAGGGGACAAATGGCCATTTACCAAAACCATTCCTTTGGGTTCCAAATATAAAATATTAAGCCATTTGAGGAACTCGAGCGGGAAATTAATTAATTACAAGACCTTCCAGACACATCTCCATTCAATAGAATTGAACACTTTTTCATTGTCTAGTGATGCTATCGCCCACTGCAGCATGATAATGCTGCAGTTGCAAGTTCCTATAGAGCCTCCTCAGATTAATGTCTGTGGATTTCCTGGGCATAAATCCGGATTGGTCAACACCGATTATTAAAACGATTATAGAATTGAGGTGTATTGATAAAACTTTCTCCAATATTTTAACGTCTAGATTTATGAGCGAGATGGGTCTATATGAGCTGCAGGCGTCTGGGGGTTTCCTCTGCTTATATATAACCACTATGGTGGCATCAAAGAAAGTCGGATGGAGGCATACCCTGTCCAGAGCATGTCTGAATAGAGTTGGGCACTACTCTTCTTTGCGTACATCTTGTACCATTCAGCAGGTATTCCATCTGGATCCGGAGCTTTACAAGTGGCCAAACGCCCTATAGCCATTTGAATTTCGCCAACGGTGACTGACAGCTTCAGCAATGAGATCGCATTTAGGAACCCATAAATCTCGGTATCATTACAGTTAAGTTTAGAGGATAGAGATCAGACTAATAGTCTGCAAATTTTTGGGAAATTCCCAGAACCCCTTCTGAATTGCGTATCACTGCCACTACCGTTTGCAGGGCCAGAAATGCCCTCCCACTCTTATCTCCCTCAGTAAAAATTGTGTGCCTTTGTGATAATAATCTTTTTGGGTGTACCACGTGAGAAGCAAATTGCAGGTCCTCTGAGACCTCTCTATCTCCTCCCTATTTTTATGAACAGGACATAAAATATAGTTTGAAAAGCTAGTTTTGCTTCCATCTCCACTATACTCTTGTTATGTGATGCTCTATAGGAAGCAATCACATTAATGTATGTTCCCCTTAGAACTGCTTTGAAAGCCTCCCATTTGATCAAATTGTTCCATTTCGGTTCTGCAATGATCAGAAACTGCCAGGACCAGTAGCTATTTCAAGTTTATTCTCCATATTTTGGTCATTCCAGCCAATGCTTGGGTCACCCGTATCAACAGCGGTGCATGGTCGGAGATGTCTCTAGAAAAGTAGTCCGCCATCGTCCCTTGGGGTAGTAATTCTTTGTTGGCAAAAGCAAAGGTCAATATGGGAAAGTGATCCAGAGGTTGTGGAAAAGCAGGAAAACTGCCGGTCTCTGGGATGCTGCCATCACCACGCCCCAGTGAGGCCGCTAGCTTCCACCCAGGTCCCCAAAGCAGGACTATGTGACACCTGTGGACGTAGCCTATCGAACTCCGATTGAGCGTTGCATAAATATCGTCCAATATGATAGACGGAACCCCTGGATACGATGACATAATGATCGTCACCTGCTGCAATGTGGCGCTATCAAAAGAGGAGGGGTATATACGCCCCTATAACATAATTAAGGCCACATATTTGAGCATGCATCACCAAATACTTGCCTGAGGGATCTTTATGCAAGTGTAACATCTGAAAAGGGAGGAATTTTGCTACCAGTAGCGAGACACCTCTCGCATAGTTGTAATAGACTGCGTGGTATCCTGACCCAGTCCATGGTCTTTTTAGAGCAAGAACCTTCTGCCCCCTGAGATGCATTACTTGTAGTATAATAACATCAGAATTATATGGACATAGGAAATTAAAAGCCCTCTTAACTTTGCAATTTAAGCCCCAGACATTCCAATAGATCACGCTAAAGGACGCCATGAGGAGAGCATACCAAATACCCTGCACCCACAAGCAGGTCTTCAGGTGTCAGAGCAAACCCACACACCCATACCACAACACTCAAACACCCCGCACACCCATACATGTAGAAAATAACAAACTGTCCCTTCACTCGCCCACCCTGCCCCAACCACTCCAACCTCGTCGAACTTTCTTCCCCAAACTTGACATAAAAAACAATTACTCCATATAGGAGCAAAACCTACTGCATACAATCTTCAACCCCATAATGCATAGATGAGAGAGCTTTAGAAAGAGTGAGAAAAAAGAAAAATGCAACAGTAGTAACCATAACTGACCATAGTATAGAGTGAACCTAAGGGAGAAAAAAAATCACTGACAGGCAAATTTAACTTTCTGCTCTGTCATCCACATTAGAGGATAGTGCAACAGGGGATGGTGTTGTTCCGGTTCTACAGCCCATATAGATAAACTGATATTTACCACAGGATTTTAATTGTGAAGCTGATATAAGAGTACCCAGTACAGTAAAGCTTCCACCAACAGCTCACACCGACCAATTTATTGGTTCCTCTCCTCAAGGAGAGGTTTTTCCCCTTTCAAAGCCACTCTTGCTTCTCACCCAGCCAACCAATAAGTTCTACACTGCACTGACAAAGGGCAACTACCCCGACACAGCTGTCTGTAGTTGAACTTAACTGGTTTGGCTCAAATCCCTTTCACATTGCTAGGCTCCTGTGAGCTACAAGTGAACTGAGGATAACTATATCCAATAGAGTACGCTGTGGAGCTCTTCAGCTCTTTTCCCATAAGCCATTGCTTTATGCCAAAAAATCAGTGAGGTCTGAATGGCAAGTAAACCCTCACACCAACCAATTTATTGGTTCCTCTCCTCAAGGAGAGATTTTTCCCCTTTCAAAGCCACTCTTGCCTCTCACCCAGCCAACCAGTAATTCTACACTGCACTGACAAGGGGCAAATACCCCGAAACAGCTGTCTGTAGTTGAACTTAACTGGTTTGGCTCAAATCCTTTTCACATTGCTAGGCTCCTGCGAGCTACATGTGAACTGAGGATAAATACATCCAATAGAGTGCTCTGTGGAGCTCCTCAGCTCTTTTCCCATAAGCCATTGCTTTATGCAAAACAGTCAGTGAGGTCTGAATGGCAAGTAAACCCTCACACCGACCAATTTATTGGTTCCTTCTCTCAAGGAGAGATTGTTCCCCTTTCGAAGCCACTCTTGCCTCTTACCCAGCCAACCAGTAAGTTCTACACTGCACTGACAAAGGGCAAATCCCCCGAAACAGCTGTCTGTTGTTGAACTTAACTGGTTTGGCTCAAATATCTTTCACATTGCTACATGTGAACTGAGGATATCAACATCCAATAGAGTGCGCTGTGGTGCTCCTCAGCTCTTTTCCCATTAGCCATTGCTTTATGCAAAACAGTCAGTGAGGTCTGAATGGCAAGTAAACCCTCACACCAACCAATTTATTGGTTCCTCTCCTCAAGGAGAGATTTTTCCCCTTTCGAAGTCACTCTTGCCTCTCACCCAAACAAACAGTAAGTTCTACACTGCACTGACAAGGGGAAAATACCCCAAAACAGCTGTCTGTAGTTGAACTTAACTGGTTTTGCTCATAATCCTTTTCACATTGCTAGGCTCCTGCGAGCTAGATGTGAACTGAGGATAACTACATCAAATAGAGTGCGCTGTGGAGCTCCTTAGCTCTTTTCCCATAGACAAAGCTGTGAAGGGCACAGGGAGACAAAGCCTATTTTGCACAGTGCTTGTGGATGTCTGCCCACTTGGACACACAGTTCAGAAACCAATCTAGCCCTGGAGGAGCCTGATGTAGGGAGAGGTCCAAGGCTCTATAACGTGAGAGTTAGGAGAGCATTGTACAACCCGGGCACACAATCTCCTATACTGCAGGCCCCTGCACCCACCGTCCAACACTGTGGGGCTGCAAGCCGAGTACCGAGGGCAGGTTTACCGGAATACAGCGAAGTCACGGACAAAGAACATGACTCCAACCCCGGCCTCAACAACAGGTTGTTTTACTGAACTTTCTGGAACAAGTTTATTTGAACAGATCCTCCACACAAAGATATAAAAAATACATATCTTGGGCCCCTGTGCTGCACAACGCGCCGCCAGGAGTGTATCCTCTGGATGCCGGGTAACTTTACCTAACCGTAGGGTTGGGAAAAGGCCGATAACCCTTACCTTTTAAATACCGTAAGCACCAACGGGAAATATTGTTTTTTTGGTGGCGTTGCAGGGGCCGTGGTACAGCACAGTGGCTTACACACTTAGAGATTCTACCCATTTCCCTCACAAAGGCAATATGACACAAAACTTTCTCTCACAGGTGAACCGGTTCACATGGAAAAACACTGTGTTAGCAAGCTCTTTTCCAAGTCCTGAACAGGAAGGTGTAGTTGGGCAACCCTCCTTTGGCCTGTAACTGAACCTAACTAAACTAGTAGCAGGCCTTCCCACAGTTCTGAGCTCGTTGGCGTGCACGCATCCGCTGAGGTACCTTACAGATGGCGGAAATTCCTGCCCTTGGTGCAGATCCTTGTGGGATGGGGGGGGATGGTCTGGCTGCAGATGGTCCTCTCTCTGTCTCGGCAGCTTGTCCTGTTTGTCCGGGCTCTCATTCGGGGAACGACGTCTGTGTAGGCAGACAGGCTCTCCTAAGTTACTGGACACACTCATTTCCCAAGCCTTGGCAGGTTTTGGGAAGCTGGATCTTTTTTCTGGCTCTACTCCTGTGTCCTGCTGCTTGCAGCTTGCTCTCCTCTCGGTCTTTTTGTCCTTTTTCCAAAATGGCCGACAACCATGTGAGTGTTATAACATGTCCCTCATTTGCATATCTCAGAACCAGAAATAGCGGCTTCTTGGGGGCCAAACAGCAGAATACAATTAAATACTTCACAAGTGTCATAACATAGGACTTTACTTAGTGAACATAATGCGGTTGGTCCACTATCCTACATACCACCCCACTAGAAGTTGGCGTCCTCGACAACCCTCCCACACAAATTTCCACCTTGCGAAATAGCGCTGGGGGGTATGCCAGCGTTGGATCTGGGTGTCCTAGTGGGGCTATAGGCTCAGGGGTTTCAGGCACATCCCTTGGGAAGAAGTTGCTGGCTGCTCTGTCTTCCCTGGGTGGCAAAATTGTCACAGTTGGAACCTCATTGACACCGGCAGTGGGACAGCCCACCATTCCTCAACTAAGGGGGGCTGCTGGACGGGGGGTAGGTTTTTCGGGCGTGGTTTCGGGCACTTCAAAATCACAGCGCCTCAGCATATTTCTGTGCAGATTTTCGTGTCGGCCCCTGTCCCTATCGGCTTCTTACCTCTGTAGACTGGGATGGCGGGGTCCACCCTTCTCTTTACCATATGGGACCGCCTCCCACCTCCCATCCAGCTTCCCAGACGGCCTCTTAGCCATGACCATGACCCGATCACCCGGGGCAAAACTGTCTCTCTGCAACGGGCCGGGGGTTTTAGTATTGCACCACTTGTTTCAGACGCTCTCCTACAACCTTGTTGAAACCATCTGCAGTCGGCGGCGGTGTTCCTGGGCCCGGGCCCGTGGTAATGGTCTGCGTGGTGGTTCTGTGGGAAACTGGGCATGTGGAGATCCTCAATCTCTGGGACCCGGTCTCACCGAACATCAGCATGTGTGGGGAGTAACCCGTGGAAATGTGCACCCTATTGTTGTAGGCCCACATCAGCTCAGGCGGGTATTTCAGGCCACCTAGCCTTCTGGCTGTCCTCTAAAGTCCGCAGCATCTGGATAAGGGTGCGGTTGAACCGCTCACAAGCTTCGTTCCCCTGCGGATGATACGGAGTAGTACGGGAACGCTCAATCCCATACAACTGGTACAGTTCACTCATTATAGCCCCTTGGAAACATGCCCCCTGGTCGGATGTATCCTCTGTGGGCACCCAAACCCCTGTATAAAGTGCTTGCAGACCGCTTTCAGCAGCAGATTCTGCAGTCTGATCCCTAGTGGGTACAGCCACGGCATATTTAGTGAAATGGTCTGTCTGACCAAACAGTAGGGACTGCCCAGAGGTAGAGTACCCAATCTGAAACATAGTCAATCATCAGGAGCTCTAGGGGCGCAGAGGTGCTGATGGTCTGAACGGGAGCCCTCTGTTCAGTGCTCTTACTTAACCCACGGGTTTACGACACTTGAGGCAAGTTCAGACACCATGCTTAACAAGTCAGGGCAGTACAACCAGTCGTTGAAGCCACTTGTAGGTTTTGTCATCCCAAAATGGGGCCTCTCTCATGAGCTTCCCGAGCAGCCTCTGGTCCCAATGACATGGGGATAACAATCTGTTGTCGGTGCTGCAACTCTGATTGTAAGTAGATGGTCCGCAACAGGAGACCGGGGAAAAACACTAGTTTTATCCCACTGCCTCAACGCTTTGCCCCACCTGTGTCAGCTGGGCCTGCTCCTTGGTCGGGGCAAGACCCGAAACCGGACCCACCCCTTCACTTTCTGTAAATCTGGGCAACCATCCTGGACCCTCTGCCAATCAGCCATTGTCTTTCCCAAACACCATGGGCATCCCAGACGCCACCCCACTTGAGTGTTGCCACTTCCTGGAACGCAGGGAACTGGCTAAAGTTGGGCATTTCTGTGTCCCCCAAATTTCCTCATCATGCTGCAGGATGGTAGTCTGACTGGGACCCGAGAGAGGGCATCGGCATTTCCCGTTTTCTCTCCCTGACCGGAACTTAATGCGGAATTGATACTTTGAGAGTCGTCCCAAACCCATCTCTGCTCGAGGGCTCCAAGCTTAGCATTATCCAAATGCGCCAATGGGTTTGTTGTCGGTCATGACAGGTCACTTCTGCACCTGTCAGGTACTCTGGGGAACCTTTCAGTCAGGGCCACACCAGGGCCAACAGTTCCAACAAAAAGGAGCTATAATTGTTCAGGATTGCGCTCTGACTCCCCGCAAGGGAAAACCGACTGGCATAGGCAATAACTCTCTCTCGCCCCTCTTGGACCTGGGACAGCACAGCCCCCAACCCATGTAGACTACCGTCAGTATACAGCAGAAAGGGGGTGTCGAACTGCGCATGGCCAGAATTGGAGCACTGGTCAGCGCCTCTTTCACCGCTTAAAAAGCCTCTTCCCTGCCGAGGCCCCACTCAATAGGGCGATTCTTTGGCCCCCCAGCCGTATCCCTAAGTAGTCATTTTAAGGGGCCCGTCAGATGAGCAAAACGGGATTAAACCTTCGGTAATACCCGGGGCCAGCCCCAGGATGCCCCCCACCTCTCGTAGTGTACATGGCCGAGGCCAGTTTCGGACCGCCTCCGCCTTGCTGGGGGTCGGCTGTACCCCTTCCGAATGGAGCACATGCCCCAAGTACTCTATTCGCCGGGAAAGAGCTGGCACTTCTTTGGCTTGTTTCTTAAGCCCATGGTTTTGTAGTCTTTTCCAGAACTGCCGCAGTTTCTGGAGATGGTCATAAAAACGAATTTCCCGAACACAACTACATCGTTAGGTAGATCAGCACCGACTCAAAGTTAAGATCTCCTAGACAATGTTCCATCAGCCGCTGGAATTTTCCCTGGGGCGTTGGAAAGCCCAAATGGAAATCCGATTGAACTCATAAAGCCCCATAGGCAAAATGAAAGCTGTCTTTGCCCTATCCTTCTCAGCTACGGGTACCTCCCATAACCACTGGCCAGGTCGAGGGGCGAAAAAAGAACTTTGCATGGCCTAGAGCGGACAGCGATTCTTCAATCCGTGGGAGGGATAGGGCTCACGAATGGTTCTCGGTATTTAGCTTCCTGTATTTCTACGCAGAACCTGAGACCCCCATCTTTTTTCGCACCAAAACCACAGGGGCGGCCCAGGGAAATTTGACTCTCTTGAAACACTCGTTTCTCCAGCATGCTGGCCACCATGTCTTTCACTTCCCGGTAATTTTAGGCGGGATTTGTCCCGGGTTTCCGTTCTTCTTGATGGCGGGGGATCGCCCGTGGGGGATTTCTGCTCGATGGTAGAAGCACACCCAAAGTCTTCATGTTGTCTCGAGAACGCCTCCTGGAATTCCCAGAGTGTTATCTTTTCCGCAGCTGTTGTTGTCCTGGAGTCAGGGTTCCTGCGGTCAATTCCATCTGAGCCTAATTTACTCGGCCTTCCATTCCGCCGTCGGAGGCTCACCCTTCTGGACCCCACCGCATGGTCCAGGCTGAATCTTGTTGGGCCATAGCGTGTTTTCCTCTCGCCGGGAGATATCTTCTCCAGGAACTGACTTCAGCTAGTGGGTTTTAACAGGAATGGTCAAAATGCTGTCCTGACTTTGAGGCAATTCACGGGTTTCACACCCCCTTTCCACAGTGGCAAGGGCCGAGGGTACGTGGTCGGTTCTGTACTCTTTTGTGAGACTGGTTCAACCAAGAATTCCAGCCCAATTTCCTTCTTGGTTCCACCGGCAACATCAATATTTTTTCGTGTCGTGGCGGGATCTTGATCGGGGCTTTTGCTGACACCTTCAGTGCCCAATGGGTCGACCAGATGTGGGGCTCTTTCCGCAGACTGCAGCTCCTCACCAAACTGTCGTAGGGCCTTCTGAGTGGGCCCGGGGCGTGGTGGCCCGCTGCCAATATCTTGGCCCCTCTTTGGCATAGAGGTGGTGATCCAGGTCTCGGAGGACGTTCATTGCCCAGGATCACAAACCCCTCCCCTCTTGGATGGGGTGATCTTCCAGCACAACTCCTTTTTGCCAATGTCTTGTCCAAACCAGTCGGACCTGCATCCAAACTATCCCTTGTAGTCAGATCACCATTGTTGGCTGCCGTCAGCTAATGACGCTGCCATCTTCTGGTCCCATCATGTGCCCCGAAGTGTCTCTCAAAAAAACTCCAAGGGCATCAAGGTACACTCTGACCCAGTATCAACTAGGCAGGTGCAAACCCTTTTTGCCTTCTAGCTCTGCTTCCATAACGGGACTACTGGCGTAAAGATGTATCCTCACGCATGGGCCTTGGTTTCGGTTTGCACCGCCGCAGGATGCCAGCTAACTGCAGCGGTCGGTAGTTTAACCCCGGCTTTCCCCCCTTACACGTCCATGACACTCCTCTGGCGATGTGGCCATACTGTTGGCAAGTCCAACAGAGGGGTCCCCGAGACCTCTGCACAAATGATGGACCTCTTGTGGAAGGACCCCCCCCTGTGGAGCTGTTCTTTAAAGGGGTACTGCGGGAAGCCAACGTTGTTTCGGAGCTTTTTAGCCGTTCTGCCTTCATCTGGGACACTTCCACCCAAGTTCTCTCAACTCTGTCCGCAATGCCTGGACCACATCCGTCAAAGGGCTCTGTGTCCTTTGATCCTCTGCTTGCGTGGGCACTTACTCACAGGCCTTTTCACTACGGGCATGGGTTCTCTTCCCTTTCTACGTGGGCTAAGTAAACCTATAGAATGTCAGGTCGGCCGATATTCGAGTCATCTCTTGCAGTTTGTCCCGTAAGGATTTATTATTGCAATCCCACAATGAAACTGGTCTCTTAGCAGCTTATCCAAATTCTGGAAAAGCCCCCATAAGCCGCTGGGTCTCGCCGCCTTATCTCATTCAAAGTTTCCTTTTAGGGCATTAGAGTACTGAATGGGGCCTTTATCCTTCTTTGTGGCCGGTTGAAGAAGTAACTTCGTAGTTGCACCACTTTGGTACACCCCCTTTGGGCCCCTTCCAACAATGAGAATCTTTTCTCCAGCGTGTCCCCTCTCGGGACTCGGGCCGCTCCATTACTGTCCGCCTAAACGTCCACTCCAAGGCCCCAGGGCTATCTCTGCCCCAGTTCCGGAGCTAAGTTACATATTTTTAGCAGCGCTACACACTCTTTCTGCCCAGTCCTGCAATGTCATGTTTTTCCCGTCAAATTTGGGGAGGGATTTGCAATAGTGGCCCTAAAAGGGACAAAAACACATCTTGGGGGGGGATTGTGGGGGGCACCTTGAGCTTGGCTCTGGGCCGGCGCCATTGACGCCGGGGGTAGATCTCCGCCGCAGCTCTGTCCATAAACGATCGCTGTATCCTGCCGCGACTACCACCAAGTTGCAAGCCGAGTACCCAGGGCAGGTTTCCCCGGGAAAACAGCGAAGTCACGGACAAAGAACACGACTCCAACACCGGCTCAACAACAGGTTGTTTTACTGAACTTCTGGGAAAAAGATAGTGAAAACGATCCTCCACACAAAGATTATACAAATTTCATATCTTGGGCCCTGTGCTGCACAACGCGCCGCCAGGAGTGTATCCTCTGGATGCCTGGTAACTTTACCTAACCGTAGGGTTCGGAAAGGCCGATAAACCCCTTACCTTTTAATACCGTAAGCACCAAAAGGGAATAATTGTGTGTGGTGGGGTTTTCAGGGGCCCGTGGTACAGCACAGTGGCTTACAACTTAAATGATTCCCACCCATTTCCTCACAAAGGCCATGTGACACAAAACTTTCTCTCATAGGTGAAAACCGGTTCACATGGATAACACTGTGTTAGCAAGCTCTTTTTCAAGTCCTGAACAGGAAGGTGTAGTTGGGTAACCCTCCTTTGGCCTGTAGCTGAACCTAACTAAACTAGTAGCAGGCCTTCCCACAGTCTGAGCTCGTTGGCGTGCACGCATCCGCCGAGGTACCTTACAGATGGCGGAAATTCCTGTCCTCTGGTGCAGATCGTTGTGGATGGGGTGGATTGTCTGGCTGCAGAAAGGTCCTCTCTGTCTCGGCAGCTTGTCCTGTTTGTCCGGGCTTCATTCGGGGAACGACGTCTGTGTAGGCAGTCAGGCTTTTCCCAAGTTACTGGACACACTCAGTTCCAAGCCTGGCAGGTTCTGGGAAGCTGGATCGTTTTCCCGGCTCTGTCCTGTGTCCTGCTGCTTGCAGCTTGCTCTCTCGGTTTTTTGTCCTTTTTCCAAAATGGCCGACGCCATGTGAGTGTTTATATAACATGTGCCTCATTTGCATATCTCAGAAACCAGAAATAGCGGCATCTTGTGGCCAAACAGCAGAATACAATTAAATACTTCACAAGTGTCATGCATAGGACTTTACTTAGTGAACATAATGCGGTTGGTCCACTATCCTACAGGGCAGAGCCGGACTGGGAACAAAAAGCAGACCTGGTGCAAAACCCCCATAAGGCCACATACAATACCCACTTACAAAATTTCCCTCGCACCTCGTCACTTTCTAAAATAAACACCACTATAACCACAAACAAAAACGAAAAAGTGGCACAAAGAAACCCCTCATTACAGTGTAAGGCACAGGTATGCACTTACTTGACAACCAGGGATGAGTTTACGCTGCCACTATACAAGCTCCGATATAACCTACAACATGACATATAGAGACTACGTAGAGGTCAGACACCAGCTCAGGTATAAACAACAACACCACCATATAGAAACCACATAGTGGTCAGACACCAGCTCAGGTGTAACCTACAACACCACCCTATAGAGACCACAGAGGTCAGACACTAGCTCAGGTCACCATTACATGATAATGAATACAACACTGATCCAACACAGAAGTAAAATAACCCCTGACATCAGGGACTCACAGGAGACATCATCTCTTCTCCATCTGGCCCAAACCTCCATGATGTCTTCCCTGATGAGTCATTCTCTTCCCTTTTTTTCTCCTTCCGGTACAGAATACAATGTCTTCTCCCGGACACTACTTGTCCCTATAGAATTTACCACAAAAACATCTTAGATTCCTCTCTTTTCAAGCACTATCAATTTGAAGTTTTGTACAAACTCCATAGAGCCCAAAATAGTAATAGTGCCCTCTTTGGTGCCCCACACAGTAATTGGACCCCAAACAGTGAAAGTACCCATAGCCAATGATAGGGCCCCCATTTGTGCTACCAGTAGGTAGGTCCACACCCCATATAGTAGACAAGCACTTAGGAAGATGTTCTTTTTGGGTATGTTAGACCCTAAAAATTAGAAATTAAAAAAAGTTAGATAAGTGGCATTGAAATAAATAGGCACCCATTAGGTAGCTATACAAGGTACCTATATAGGTACCCTCAGAATGCAGGTAAATAGGCCCCCTCAGTAAGTTTACAGATTTATTGAGTAGGTAAAGATGTATATAATCCCCAATTAGGTAGCTCCTCAGTGGGTATATAAGCCCCCTCATATAAGGTCCCCATAGTAGGTAGGGAGATATATAGTCCCTCATTAGGTATGTAGATAGGGTCTCCTTAGTAGGTAGATATATAGGGTCCCCTCAGCTGGGGGTA
>JAODAL010057437.1:0-22679 GCA_025379985.1 Phyllomedusa bahiana
GGTTTTTATTGGGGGCATGCAGGCAGATAGCCTGGCTGGGTACCAGGCAGGGGGTCTAGATAGGCAGACAGCCAAGTAGCAGGGATGAGGATAGATAGCCAAGTGGGTAGTCAGGAGGGTCGGTAGCCGGGCAGGTAGCCAGATGGGGCCCCCCTCCTAGAGAGAGAAGGCCCCACTCCTAATTACAGCTATACTGTTATTTAACTTACTTCTCCTGCGCTGTAACCGAGGGGGGCCCTCCTCTCTCTCTGCCCGCGCGGTTTTCTGCCCAATGCGGGAATGCGGGACAATTTGATTCAGTGAAGCCCCGCCCAAGGGGGGGCGTGTCCTCACTGATTTAGTTAGGCATCCTGCCCGCCAGCAGCTCGGGCCCTCCCACTCCTACGACGCTGCGCCCCCGGGGCCCCCCAGCCAAACACACAGCGGCGCAGGCGCTGACCTGCAGAGTGGGCCGTCCCACTCCTTTCAGCTCTGCTCCTCCGGGCCCCAGCTACACACAGTGGCGCAGGCGCCGACCTGCAGAGCGGGGCCCTCCCACTCCTATGAGCGCTGTGCCACCGGGCCCAAGCCGCATACAGCGGCGCAGGCGCCGACCTGCAGAGCGGGGCCTCCACTCCTATCAGCGCTGCGCCGCCGGGCCCCAGCTGCACACAGCGGCGCAGGCGCCGAACTACAGCTCGGGGCCCTCCCACTCTGTGGCCTGTTCTGTGAACCGTTGTGTGGAGCAAGGGGGCGGTACCCGCCAGCGGCGGCGGGCCCCCCCCCTTGCTTCATAAACCGGCCGGGCCCCATACGGGAGTACTGCCTGTACCCCCCTATCGGCGGCCCTGGCCGAAGATGTCACGGTGATTGGAAGCCCAGGACCTGTGTGGCCTTTTTTCTCCAAGTGACTATTCCACAGCAATTCATGCTTTACATGCATGTGCCTGTTCATGCTGGTGGTGCTTAAACTCTTTAGATTCTTTCCTCTACTGACACATTGAAGACAAATCCAGCATATGACATCGCTCGGCGAATCTGAGGCTTGATTGAAAAAGGCCTAGGCTTCACAGGTCTTGGACCTCTTTGACTGTGAAAACCTAGCACCAGTGTTCCTGCTGCCACCATTGACCATGGCTGGTGGAGTAATGTCAGAGGACTTGTGCGACCGCCCTTTCCCTTTCTCAGGCCGGACCCGCACTGACACTACCTCATCATTCTCCTCCTCCACTGATGATGCACTCACCAGCTGCTGCTCAAAAGACCAGGTTGGATCCGCAATGTCATGATCATCACCATCACAGGTGATTTCCTCTTCCTGACAGTCTACATCCTCAAGTTTCGAGCTAGAAGCCACAGGCACTGCAAGCAATTGCTGACCGATCGGTATTTCTGTCGACGGACCAGCTTCCTTCTCCTCCTCTGAAGGAAATCATGTTTTGGGCGTTCACAGCAGACAAAATCATACTCTTTGGCCTCTTGATCTTTTGAAATGCCTTCTGATCCAAACCGCATTGTGTGATCAAAGAGCTCTTCATAATATGGATTACTTGGAGTGGTCTTTATATTGGGTTGTGACATTTGGCCCCTGTTTGCTTCAGGTTGGACTGATGATGATAACTTTAAAGTGCCGTGAACTGAGAAGAAGAGGAGGTAAAAACGCTGGATGCGGGGTCTGATAACCACTGAAGAACAGATTGGCGACGCTGTTCAGTAATGAGAAGCTCAGGGAACCAACCAAGCGATGACAGGCCTGACGGTCTTGCGACTGACGATGTGCTCGCTTGTGTGTTGTCCGGAGCACTGGAAGGAGTGCCTTATCTCGTACCTTTATCTCCCACTTCCTGTGCCCCCCCCTTGCTCGCTTACCACCTCTAGTTCTCACCATGTTCAACGGTATAACGGTGTGTTATACAATTACTGAACCCCCAAAACTGCAAAAAAGTACTTTTCTCCACTCTGTATAATTTTCACCAACCAACCACTATTTCAAATATATTTCTTCGTATAGGAGATTTGGAGACGGTGTGTTATACAATTACTGAACCCCTTTAAGCCGCCCAAGAAGAGACTGAGCCGGAATGTGGGTGTAGGGGTGAGAACCTTCGGACCCTCCTGGTCCTTTAGGGAGTAGTCTCACTATAGACATACAGGATACGCCATCAACGCATACATGCCAACTCTCCCGTTTTTGGCGGGGGGTCCCACTATTTGGGGTCCCCTCCCGCCCTCCCGGGGGGGTTGGGCTTCCTCCCGCCGGCCGCAGGGGGCGGGGTTCTTTAAAAGGCCGCGGGGACAGAGTAGCGCTAGTGCGCTACTCTGCGCCACTGGGCCGCTCCTACAGCGGGTGAAAACGGCCGCTGGCGCCTGCTTCCCCCCGCCCGGAGTTCTCGCTGTGCAGGGATGAGGCAGGAGGGATCGTTCCTCTCCCCCTCCTCCCCCTGTATGTCCGCGCCGGGGGTGTGCGCCGCACAACAGGTTTAGCGGCGCAGGGGAAGTGACCGCGGGTGCAGGGGAGTGACGCGCGGCCTGCTCTCACTTCCCCCCGCCGCCGCTGAGGAGATTTGTCCGGAGCGGCCGTGCTGTAGGAGCCTAAATGAGGTAAGTGGATTTTATTATTTTATTTTATTAGCTATTGGGGGCTCTGCCTGACAACATGGGGCACTACCTGGCAACATAGGGGGCATTTACCTGGCAACAGAGGGGACATTCTACCTTTGGCAACAGAGGGGGCACTACCTGGCAACATTGGGGGGACTACCTGGCAACAATGGGGCCCCTACCTGGCAAACAAGGGGCATCTACCTGGCAACAATGGGGGCACTACCTGGCAACAAGGGGGCATCTATCTGGCAACAGGGGGGCACTACCTGGCAAACAGAGGGACATCTACCTGGCAACAATGGGGACACTACCTGCAACAATGGGGACATCTACCTGGCAACAGAGGGGGCACTACCTGGCAACAATGGGGGGACTACCTGGCAACAATGGGGGCACTACCTGGCAACAGAGGGGGCACTACCTGGCAAAATAGGGGGGATCTACCTGGCAAACAATGGGGCACTACCTGGCAACAGAGGGGCATCTACCTGGCAACAGAGGGACATCTACCGGCAACGAGGGACATCTACCTGGCAACAAAAGGGGGGCATCTACCTGCAACAATGGGGCAACTACCCTGCGACAATGGGGCACTACCCTGCAACAGAGGGGCACTAACTGGCAACAGAGGGGGCATCTACCTGTGCAAAAATTTGGGGGCAAATACCTGGCCCAAAAGAGGGGGCATTTAGCTGCACAGAGGGGGCACTACCTGGCAACAATGGGGGCACACCTGGCAAACAAAGGGGGCAACTACCTTGCAACAATGGGGGCACCTACCGCAAACAAAGGGGGCACCTACCTGGCAAACAAAGGGGCACTACCTGGCAACAAGGGGACATCTACCTGGCAACAATGGGGGCACTACCTGGCAACAATGGGGGCACTACCCGGCAACAATGGGGCAAATACCTGGGAACAGAGGGGGGATCTACCTGGCAACAATGGGGGCACTACCTGGCAACAGAGGGGCATCTACCTGGCAACAGAGGGGGCACCCACCTGGCAACAGAGGGACCCTCTACCCTGGCAACAGAGGGGACATCTACCCGGCAAACAATGGGGCACTACCTGGCGACAATGGGGCACTACCTGGCAACAGAGGGGGCATCTACCGGGCACCAGAGGGGGCATCTATCTGGCAACAATGGGGGCACTACCTGGCAACAGAGGGGGCATTTAGCTGGCAACAGAGGGGGCACTACCTGGGCAACAATGGGGCACTACCTGGCAAACCAAAAGGGGGCACCTACCTTTGGGAAACAAAAGGGGGGCACCTACCTGCAAACAAAGGGGGGCACCTACCTGGCAAACAAAGGGGGCATCTACTTGGCTACAAGGGGGCATCTACCTGCCTGTAAGGGGCACTACCTGCTTATGGGGGGTTACTACCAGGCTATAAAGGGCATCTACCTGGCTTTTCTTTTCCAAGCGTTTGCAGTTAGGGTGGAGTGGGTGTTTGGGTTTTTTAAGGGGTGTGGCATACCGACAAATACGCGCCGCCGCCCACTAAAATCTCCCGCTTTTTTCTTTTCAAAAATTGGCAACCCAAAGCATCAACGTCTGATAGGTCTGGGTCCCACCTCTTTGACCCGCACCCATCTCCAGAATAAGCCCCGAAATCTCTTTTTTGAACGGATTGGTGATCCGACTCCGCAACTGAAATCAAAGGGGGTTCAGAGCCGAGCAGAATCCCTCAGACATTGTTGGTATAGCCTGACCATATGCCATCAAGGTCTATGGTGGGAATTAAAAGGGCGCCCTCCCTGAAAATGTCACTGACGAAAAAATGTGTGATAATAAAGTGCCGGGCCTACTAGTCAGATTGGTTCACTGTTCCCAAGAGATTTTTGGGGGCTTGGGAGTTAAGGGTTCCCAATTACCAGGTCCTATATGTGTAGACCCAAGCCTAAACCAAAGACGGGTAAAGTTAACAGAAAAAAACGCCCCCAGTTAATGAACCCCCCCGACATTGCCGAATTTAGCCGGAATGAACTGGGATGTTTCACGTGTAATAAAAAAAACCCATTGGGCCTTATTAGAAACAGTTGTCTGCTCTGGGGGCGCAAGCGTCCACGTGAGTCGTGTGTGAGCGCGGCGGGCCAGCTCACATGTGCTGGAGAATATAAGGAGGATTTGTAATAGAGACTATATCACTGGTATAATGTGGCAGCTGCCAGGGTGGGGGGGACCCCTGTGAGTAGGGGGAGGCCGTAGCCATTGTCAGGTACACTGGTCTCCATGGTAACCAGCAGGCAATCCTTCTCTAGAGAAACACAAGTGCGACCTCCCAGTCCTCGGCAGACGCCCGCCGCGGAGCATGCTGGGAGATGGAGTCCACGGGCAGGAGAAAATACATCAACGGCGAAGAGAAGGGACTACAACAAGTACTGATCAATCACAGGCGTCCGCTGCGGGCAACCTAGCCTGCTGGTCAGAGGTACCGCTTCCTAATTGGTGATCTGGTTGTCAGTGATCACTCAGGCCCCGCCCCCCTGTCTCCAGTGTTCCAAGCTGCTGTGAGAGGCGCACGGAGAAGAGCCCAACCCAGCCATCCCCGGCAGAGCTGCAGCCCGGAGCCCAGAGCAGGTCAGTGACACCCGGTACCGGGCGGCGACTCCTGGCTGTGCATCACCTGTGTGCCCCAAGAGGGCTCCAGAGTATACAGCCCCCTAATACCTGCTCCTCATATTATACAGCCCCAATACCTGCCCCCCAGATTATACAGCCCCCTAATACCTGCTCCTCATATTCTACAGCCCCCTAATACCTGCTCCTCATATTCTACAGCCCCAATACCTGCCCCCAGATTATACAGCCCCCTAATACCTGCTCCTCATATTCTACAGCCCCAATACCTGCCCCCAGATTATACAGCCCCCTAATACCTGCTCCTCAAAATTCACAGCCCCCAATACCTGCCCCCATTTTTACAGCCCCCTAATACCTGCTCCTCATATTCTACAGCCCCCAATACCTGCCCCCCAGATTATACAGCCCCCAAATACCTGCTCCTCATATTCTACAGCCCCCAATACCTGCCCCCAGATTATACAGCCCCCAAATACCTGCCCTTTAGAATAAAAAGCCCCAATACCTGCCCCCAGATTATACAGCCCCCGAATACCTCCCTTTAATTATACAGCCCCAATACCTCCCCTCAGATTATACAGCCCCCTAATACCTGCTCCTCATATTCTACAGCCCCCAATACCTGCCCCCAGATTATACAGCCCCCTAATACCTGCCCTTTAGATTATACAGCCCCAATACCTGCCCCCAGATTATACAGCCCCCTAATACCTGCCCTTTAGATTATACAGCCCCAATACCTGCCCCCAGATTATACAGCCCCCTAATACCTGCTCCTCATATTCTACAGCCCCAATACCTGCCCCCAGATTATACAGCCCCCTAATACCTGCTCCTCATATTCTACAGCCCCAATACCTGCCCCCAGATTATACAGCCCCCTAATACCTGCTCCTCATATTCTACAGCCCCCAATACCTGCCCCCAGATTATACAGCCCCCTAATACCTGCCCTTTAGATTATACAGCCCCAATACCTGCCCCCAGATTATACAGCCCCCTAATACCTGCTCCTCATATTCTACAGCCCCAATACCTGCCCCCAGATTATACAGCCCCCTAATACCTGCTCCTCATATTCTACAGCCCCCAATACCTGCCCCCAGATTATACAGCCCCCTAATACCTGCTCCTCATATTCTACAGCCCCCAATACCTGCCCCCAGATTATACAGCCCCCTAATACCTGCCCTTTAGATTATACAGCCCCAATACCTGCCCCCAGATTATACAGCCCCCTAATACCTGCTCCTCATATTCTACAGCCCCCAATACCTGCCCCCAGATTATACAGCCCCCTAATACCTGCTCCTCATATTCTACAGCCCCCAATACCTGCCACCAGATTATACAGCCCCCTAATACCTGCCCTTTAGATTATACAGCCCCAATACCTGCCCCCAGATTATACAGCCCCCTAATACCTGCTCCTCATATTCTACAGCCCCAATACCTGCCCCCAGATTATACAGCCCCCTAATACCTGCTCCTCATATTCTACAGCCCCAATACCTGCCCCCAGATTATACAGCCCCCTAATACCTGCTCCTCATATTCTACAGCCACAATACCTGCCCCCCAGATTAAAACAGCCCCCTAATACCTCTCCTCATAATTTTACAGCCCCCCAATACCTTTCCCCCAGAAATTTTACAGCCCCCTAATACCTGCCCTTTAGATTATACAGCCCCAATACCTGCCCCCAGATTATACCCCCCCCTAATACCTGCCCTTTAGATTATATAGCCCCAATACCTGCCCCCAGATTATTCAGCCCCAATACCTGCCCCTCATATTATACTGCCCCCAATACCTGCCCCCACATTATACAGCCCCCTAATACCTGCTCCTCATATTCTACAGCCACAATACCTGCCCCCAGATTATACAGCCCCCAATACCTGCTCCTCATATTCTAAAAGGGCCCCCAATAAACCCGCCCCCAATTATACAGCCCCCTAATACCTGCCCTTTAGATTATACAGCCCCAATACCTGCCCCCAGATTATACAGCCCCCTAATACCTGCCCTTTAGATTATACAGCCCCAATACCTGCCCCCCAGATTATACAGCCCCAATACCTACCCCTCAGATTATACAGCCCCAATACCTACCCCTCAGATTATACAGCCCCAATACCTGCCCCTCAGATTATACTGCCCCCAATACCTGCCCCTCATATTATACTGCCCCCAATACCTGCCCCTCAGATTATACAGACCCCAATACCTGCCCTTTAGATTATACAGCCCCAATACCTGCCCCCAGATTATACAGCCCCCTAATACCTGCCCTTTAGATTATACAGCCCCAATACCTGCCCCCAGATTATACAGCCCCCTAATACCTGCCCTTTAGATTATACAGCCCCAATACCTGCCCCCAGATTATACAGCCCCCTAATACCTGCCCTTTAGATTATATAGCCCCAATACCTGCCCCCAGATTATACAGCCCCAATACCTGCCCCCCAGATTATACAGCCCCAATACCTACCCCTCAGATTATACAGCCCCAATACCTGCCCCTCAGATTATACAGCCCCAATACCTGCCCCTCAGATTATACAGCCCCAATACCTGCCCCTCATATTATACTGCCCCCAATACCTGCCCCTCAGATTATACAGCCCCCAATACCTGCCCCTCAGATTATACAGCCCCAATACCTGCCCCCCAGATTATACAGCCCCCAATACCTGCCCCTCAGATTATACAGCCCCAATACCTGCCCCTCAGATTATACAGCCCCAATACCTGCCCCCAGATTATACAGCCCCAATACCTACCCCTCAGATTATACAGCCCCAATACCTGCCCCTCAGATTATACTGTCCCCAATACCTGCCCCCCATATTATACAGCCCCAATACCTGCCCCTCAGATTATACAGCCCCAATACCTGCCCCTCAGATTATACAGCCCCCAATACCTGCCCCCCTGATTATACAGCCCCCAATACCTGCCCTCAGATTATACAGCCCCAATACCTGCCCCTCAGATTATACAGCCCCAATACCTGCTCCTCATATTATATAGCCCCAATTCCTGCCCCAAATTATACAGCCCCCAATACCTGCCCCCCAGATTATACAGCCCCAATACCTGCCCCTCAGATTATACAGCATCTCACAAAAGTATGTACACCCCTCACATATTTGTAAATATATTGCTACTTTTCCTGGGACAACACTGAGGATCTGACCCTTTGATATAATGTAAAGTAGTCAGTGCCCGGCTTGTATCACAGGGGAATGGGGTGTCCTCAAAATAACTCAACCTCCAGCCATCAATGTCTAAACCACCGGCAACAAAAGTGAGTACGCCCCTAAGTGACAACAAAAGTGAGTACACCCCTAAGTGACAACAAAAGTGAGAACACCCCTAAGTGACAACAATAGTGAGTGCATCCCTAAGTGACAACAAAAGTGAGAACACCCCTAAATGACAACAAAAGTGAGTACACCCCTAGGTGACAACAAAAGTGAGTACACCCCTAGGTGACAACAAAAGTGAGTACACCCCTAAGTGACAACAAAAGTGAGTACACCCCTAGGTGACAACAAAAGTGAGTACATCCCTAAGTGATCACAAAAGTGAGTACACCCCCAAGTGACCACAAAAGTGAGTACACCCCTAAGTGACCACAAAACTGAGAACACCCCTAAGTGACCACAAAAGTGAGTACACCCCTAAGTGACCACAAAAGTGAGTACACCCTAAGTGACAACAAAAGTGAGGACACCCCTAAGTGACAACAAAAGTGAGGACGCCCCTAAGTGACAACAAAAGTGAGGATACTCCTATGTGACAATGTACAAATTGTGCCCAGTGTCAGTATTCTGTGTGGCCGCCATTATTTTACAGCACTTCCTTATCTCTCTTGGTCATGGAGGTCACTAGAGCTTCACAGGTTGCAGCCACTGGAATCCTCTAACCTCCTCCATGACGACATCACGGAGCTGATGAATGTTGGAGACCTTAGCGCTCCTCCACCTTCTTTTGAGGAGGCCCCACAGATGCTCCATAGGTTTTAGGTCTGGAGACGCTTGGCCAGTCCAGCACCTTTACCCCCATTCTCTTTAGCAAGGCAGTGGTGGTCTTAGAGGTGTTTGGGGTCGTTATGTTGGATACTGCCCTGCGGCCCAGAAGGGAGGGGATCAGGCTCTGCTTCAGGATGTTACAGTACATGTTGGCATTCATGGTTCCCTCAATGAACTGTAGCTCCCCACAGCCGGCAGCGCTCATGCAGCCCCAAACCGTGACACTCCCACCACCATGCCCGACTTTAGGCAGACACCCTTGTCTTTGTACTCCTCACCTGGTTGCCGCCACACATACTTGACAGCATGTGAACCAAACAAGTTTATCTCGGTCTCATCAGACCACAGAACACGGTTCCAGTAATCCATGTCCTTACCCTGCTTGTCTTCAGCAAACTGTTTGCAGACTTTCTTGTGTATTGTCCTTAGAAGACGCTTCCTTCCGGGACGACAGCCATGCAGACCAATGTGATGCAGTGTGCGGTGTATGGTCTGAGCACTGACTGACCACCCAACCCTGTAACCTCGGCAGCAATGCTGGCAGCACTCAGCTCTGGATATGACACTGAGCACGTGCACTCAGCTTCTGTGGTCGACCATGGTGAGGTCTGTTCTGAGTGGAACCTGTCTTGTTAGACCTCTGTATGGTCTTGGCCTCGCGCTGCAGCTCAGGGTCAGGGTGCTGGCATCTTCTTACAGCCTCGGACATCTTTATGTAGAACAACAGTTCTTTTTTGTAGATCCTCAGTCAGTTCTTTGCCATGAGGAGCCATGCTGAACTTCCAGTGACCAGTATGAGAGAGTGTGAGAGCGAGAACAACAAATTTACCACACCTGCTCCCCATTCACACCTGAGACCTTGTAACACTAACAAGTCACATGACACAGTGGAGGGAAAATGGTAGATTGGGCACAATTCGTCCATTTTCGCTAGGGGTCTCCTCACTTTTGTCAGGAACTGTACAGCACCGAATACCTTCTCCTCATGCGTCTGCCCCTCAGATTATACATCACCCAATATTTCTCCTGTACTGATCCTGAGTTACATCCTTTGTTATTCTCCAGAGCTGCACTCACTATTCTGCTTGAGAAATTTGTGTGTACATACATTACTTATTCTGTACTGCTCCTGAGTTACATACTGTATTATACTCCAGAGCTGCAATCACTATTCTGCTGGTGCAGTCACTGTGTACATACATTAAATATCCTGAACTGATCCTGACTTACATCCTGTATATCCTCCAGAGCTGCACTCACTATTCTGCTGGTGCATCACTGTGTACAATATTACTTATCCTGTACTGATCCTGAGTTACATCCTGTAATTATACTCCAGAGCTGCACTCACTATTCTGCTGGTGCAGTCACTGTGTACATATATTACTTATCCTGTACTGATCCTGAGTTACATCCTGTATTATACTCCAGAGCTGCACTCACTGTTCTGCTGGTGCAGTCACTGTGTACATACATTACTTATCCTGTACTGATCCTGAGTTACATACTGTATTATCCTCCAGAGCTGCACTCACTATTATGCTGTTGCAGTCACTGTGTACATACATTACTTATCCTGTACTGATCCTGAGTTGCATCCTGTATTATCCTCCAGAGCTGCACTCACTATTCCCTTTTGGTGCAGTTACTGTGTACATACATTACTTATCCTGTACTTATCCTGAGTTTACATCGTGTATTATCCTCCAGAGCTCCACTCACCATTATGCTGGTGCATTCACTGTGTACATACATTACATTACTTATCGTGTTCTGATCCTGAGTTAGATCCTATCTTATCCTCCAGAGCTGCACTCACTATTCTGCTGGTGTAATCACTGTGCACATACATTACTTTTACTGTTCTGATCCTGATTTTCATCCTGTATTAAACTCCAGAGCTGCGCTCACTATTCTGCTGGTGCAGTCACTGTGTACATACATTACTTATCCTGTACTGATCCTGAGTTACATCCTGTATTATACTCCAGAGCTGCGCTCACTATTCTGCTGGTGCAGTCACTGTGTACATACATTACATATCCTGTACTGATCCTGAGTTACATCCTGTATTATCCTCCAGAGCTGCACTCACTATTCTGCTGGTGCAGTCACTGTACATACAATTTCTTATCCTGTACTGATCCGTGAGTTACATCCTGTATAAACTCCAGAGTCTGCGCTCACTATTCTGCTGGTGCAGTCACTGTGTACATACATATACTTATCCTGTACTGAATCCTGAGTTACATCCTGTATTATACTCCAGAGCTGCGCTCACTATTCTGCTGGTGCAGTCACTGTGTACATACATTACATATCCTGTACTGATCCTGAGTTACATCCTGTATTATCCTCCAGAGCTGCACTCACTATTCTGCTGGTGCAGTCACTGTGTACATATATTACTTATCCTGTACTGATCCTGAGTTACATCCTGTATTATACTCCAGAGCTGCACTCACTATTCTGCTGGGGCAGTCACTGTGTACATACATTACTTATCCTGTACTGATCCTGAGTTACATCCTGTATTATCCTCCAGAGCTGCACTCACTATTCTGCTGGTGCAGTCACTGTACATACATTACTTATCCTGTACTGATCCTGAGTTACATCCTGTATTATACTCCAGAGCTGCACTCACTGTTCTGCTGGTCACTGTGTACATACATTACTTATCCTGTACTGATCCTGAGTTGCATCCTGTATTATCCTCCAGAGCTGCACTCACTATTCTTCTGGTGCAGTTACTGTGTACATACATTACTTATCCTGTACTTATCCTGAGTTACATCGTGTATTATCCTCCAGAGCTGCACTCACTATTATGCTGGTGCATTCACTGTGTACATACATTACATTACTTATCCTGTACTTATCCTGAGTTACATCCTGTATTATCCTCCAGAGCTGCACTCACTCTTCTGCTGGTGCGGTCACTGTGCACATACATTACATATCCTGTACTGATCCTGCGTTACATCCTGTATTATCCTCCAGAGCTGTACTCACTATTCTGCTGGTGCAGTCACTGTACATACATTACTTATCCTGTACTGATCCTGGGTTACATCCTGTATTATACTCCAGAGCTGTACTCACTATTCTGCTGATGCAGTCACTGTACATACATAACTTATCCTGTCCTAATCCTGAGTTACATCCTGTATTATCCTCCAGAGCTGCACTCACTATTCTGCTGTTGCAGTCACTGTGTACATACATTACATTACTTATCCTGTACTGATCCTGAGTTACATCCTGTATTATCCCCCAGAGCTGCACTCACTATTCTGCTGGTGCAGTCACTGTGTACATACATTACTTATCCTGTACTGATCCTCAGTTACATCCTGTATTATACTCCAGAGCTGCACTCACTATTCTGCTGGTGCAGTCACTGTACATACATTACTTATCCTGTACTGATCCTGAGTTACATCCTGTATTATCCTCCAGAGCTGCACTCACTATTCTGCTGGTGCAGTCACTGTGTACATACTGTACATTACTTATCTTGTACTGATCCTGAGTTACATCCTGTATTATCCTCCAGAGCTGCACTCACTATTCTGCTGGTGCAGTCACTGTACATTACATTACTTAACATGTACTGATCCTGAGTTACATCCTGTATTATACTCCAGAGCTGCACTCACTATTCTGCTGGTGCAATCACTGTACATAAATTAATAATCCTCTACTGATCCAGAGTTACATTCTGTATTATCCTCCACAGCTGCACTCCCTATTCTGCTGGAGCTGTCTGTGTACATTCATTACTGATGCTGTACTGTTCATGAGTTACATCCTGTATTATCCTCCAGAGCTGCACTCACTATTCTGCTGGTGCAGTCACTGTGTACATACTGTACATTAATTATCCTATACTGATCCTGAGTTACATCCTGTATTATCCTCCAGAGCTGCACTCACTATTCTGCTGGTGCAGTCACTGTACATTACATTACTTATCATGTACTGATCCTGAGTTACAGCCTGTATTATACTCCAGAGCTGCACTCACTATTCTGCTGGTGCAATCACTGTACATACATCACTTATCCTGTACTGATCCTGAGTTACATCCTGTATTATTCTCCAGAGCTGCACTCACTATTCTGCTGGTGCGATCACTGTACATACATTACTTATCTTGTACTGATCCTGAGTTACATTCTGTGTTATCCTCCACAGCTGCACTCACTATTCTGCTGGTGCAATCACTGTACATACATCACTTATCCTGTACTGATCCTGAGTTACATCCTGTATTATTCTCCAGAGCTGCACTCACTATTCTGCTGGTGCAATCACTTGTACATACATTACTTATCCTGTACTGAATCCTGAGTTTTCATTCTGTATTATCCTCCACAGCTGCACTCACTATTCTGCTGGTGCAGTCACTGTGTACATACATTACTTATCCTTTACTTATCCCGAGTTACATCCGGTATTATACTCCAGAGCTGCACTCACTATACTGCTGGAGCAGTCACAGTGTACATAAATTACTTATCCTGTACTGATCCTGAGTTACATCCTGTATTATACTCCAGAGCTGCACTCACTATTTTGCTGGTGCAGTCACATTGTGCTCTGCAGCCGGCTGATGTCTGGGGCCTCGTGTTGGGGGTGGGGGCGGCCGTCACTCTTTGTTGAGGGATGCGGTGGTCCCGGAGAGCAGCTGCTGTGGACAGACGCTGCAGCCACATTGTTGGATGACACCCAGCATGCAGCTGGGGATTCCTCTGCAGATACCATCTCCGTGCTCTGCTCCTCGCCCCAATCCACCACGCTCCTCCCCTCCCCCTATTACCCCATTTATGCTGGGAGCCAAGGTGCGTGGAGGCCCATGGACCCCGTGCTGAGCGTCAGTCATCCTCGGAGATTTCAGCTCTGAAGCCGCAGCCCATGAGACTCTCCAGGGCCCGGCCCGGAATGATGGATGACCTCTTAGTCGAGGTTGTCATGGACCTCACGTCTCATGCTGAGACCCCATACCTCATGCTGAGACCCCTCCGCCTCATGCTGAGACCCCGCACCTCATGCTGAGACCCCCCCCGCCTTTAAGCTGAGGGCCCCGCCCCATTCTGAGAACCCCCCACCTCATGCTGAGAACCCCCCCGCCTCATGCTTTTTAAACCCCGAGCCCCATGCGAGACCCCCCCCCCCTCAAAGCTGAACCCCCCCGCCTCAAACTGAGACCCCGCAACCCCATGCGAGAAAAAAGCACCTTCTTTCTGGGGACCCCCCCGCCCCATGCTGAAACCCCCCGCCCCATGCTTAGGGCCCTGACCTCATGCTGAACCCCCTCGCCTCATGCGAGACCCTCCGCCCCCATGCTTAAGACCCCCCCCCTCCCTGCTGAGACCCCCCGTCTCATGCTTAAGGGCCCTCCCCTCATTCTGAGCCCCCCCACCAATGCGAGGGCCCCGCACCAAAGCGAGACCCCCGCGCCTCATGCGAGACCCCCCGCCTCATGCTTAGACCCTGCCCCCCATCTGGGGTTCCCCCCGCCTCATGCTGAGACCCTGCACCTAATGCTGAGGGGCCCCCCGCCTCATGGGTGAGACCACGCGCCTTTTTGCTTTTGACCCCACATCCATGCTGAGACCCCCCCCCTCATTCTGAGACCCCGCATCTCCCGCTGGGAAAACCCCCCACATCAGGCTGAGGAAAACCCCCCGGCCCCCATGCTTAGGGCCCCCCCCACCCCAACTGGGGACCCCCCCCACCTCATGCTGGGGACCCCCCCCCTCATGCTGAGACCCCACCCCCCCCTCATGCCTGGACCCCCCCCTCTGCTTAGGACCCCGCGCCTCATGGGTGGATCCCTTTCCTCATGCTGAAACCCCCGCGCCTCCATGCTGGGGAACCCCCCCCCCATTGAAGGGCCCCGCGCCTTATGCTTTGACCCCCCAACCTCATTTGAAAACCCCCCCACCTCATTTCTGAGACCCTGCACCTAATGGGAACCCCCACCGCCCCCATCTGAGAAACCCCCCCCGCCTCATGCTGAGACCCCCGGCCCCCCCAAGGTTGAACCCCCCCCGCCTCATGCTGAGGACCCCCCCCCCTCATGTGGAAACCCCGCACCTCATTTCTTAGACCCCGCACCCCCATGCTGGAAACCCCCCCCTAATGCTTTTAACCCCCGCCCACATGCTGGACCCCGCACCTCATGGTGGAACCCCGCCCCCTCTTTCTTTGACCCCCGCGCCCCCTGCTGGAAACCCCCCCCCCTAATGCTGGGGACCCCCCCCCCCTCATGCTGAGACCCTGCACCTTTAAAAATGAAACCCCCCCCCCGCCTCATGCTGAGACCCCCCCCAAACCCCATGCTTAGGGCCCCGACCCCTTTAAAGCTTTTGACCCCAAAACCTCTGCTGGACCCCGCGCCTCAAACTGGAACCGGGGCCTCCTTCTGGACCCCCCCGGGCCCCATGTGAAACCCCCACCCCTGTGGGGGACCCCCCTCCCCCTCATCTGAACCCCCCCGCCCCCATGCTGAGACCCCCCCCCCTCATCCCGAGACCCCGCGGGCCTTTATGCTTAACCCCGACCTCCTGGAGACCCCCCCACCCATGCAGAGGGCCCCTGGGACCCCATGCCGGAACCCCCCCCCCCCCCTCATGCCCGAGACCCCCCGGGGCCCCATGCTTAGAACCCCCCACCTCAAAGCAAGACCCCGCACCTCATGCTGTGTTCCCCTCCCCCCCCCCCCCCCCCGCCTCATGCTGAAAACCCACCCGGGCCCCATTCTTTAGACCCTTTCAGCTCTGGAACATGTTAAGGGCACAACTCCGGATCTTTCAAATCCCAAGGGTCCCCGAAAACAGAACCCTGGACGGGCTTTCGGGGCATTGTGGGATTTTGTAGTGTCTCCCTTTTATACCCCAGGACAGGGCTGCGGAGCATTGTGGTATCTGTAGTGTCTCCTATATACACAGGACAGGGCTGCGGAGCATTGTGGTATCTGTAGTGTCTCCTATATACACAGGACAGGGCTGCGGAGCATTGTGGTATCTATAGTGTCTCCTATATACACAGGACAGGAAATGCCGAGCAATTTTGGTTTTCGGGGTGTCCCCCCCCATATACACAGGACAGGGCTGCGGAGCATTGTGGTATCTGTCGTGTCTCCTATATACACCCGGACAGGGCTCGGGCATTTGGGGTATCTGTATGTCTCCCTTTCACACAGGACAGGGGCTGCAGAACCCTTTTGATAAACTGTAGGTCCCTATACACACCCGGACCCGGACTCAGGGGCATTTTAGTTTTCCCGTATGTCTCCTAAAAAAAAACCCGGACAAAAGGGAAAAAAGAATTGGAGTTTTAGGAATTTAGGTTGCTGCTCTGCAGAGCCAGCACGTCATGGGGGGTCTGGGAGAAAGGGGCAGAACCCGGTTTTTATGTCCCCAACTGTGAGGTCATTGGGTTTGAGAAAGCCGTTGGGGAGGTCAAGGGTTTTTGTCATTTTTAGGGGCCCGGGGCAATTAAAAGAGGTAAAGGGATGAGTCATGTCAAGCAGGAAACGTGGTTGAAGTTATGGGGTGAAGTCAATGTTAGGAAAGCAATTTATGATGTCCCGGATATGTCACTTTTTAACCGACCCGTTTTTTTTAAATTCACTGTTAGAGTCGACCAGTGATGAGGGCCTGGATGTAACACGTTTATTTTGCGCAGGGCCCGTGGGTGGTTTATGAGATGTCACGGGAAAACCCCGAAACATTTATGAAGTCAAAGGGTGTCCGGTTAGCGCAGGGGCAGCCCTTAGGGCATGGATGATTCACGTTTTTTTTCCCGGGGACCCCGTTATGATTTCATGGATGATTACCTTTAAAAGCAGGGGTGGGGTTTTTGGTCATAGATGATGTCACTGTTTAAGAAAAGCAAAAGGGTGATGTCAAGGTGATGTCACCCCTTAGAAACAGAGCAGTTATGGGTCATAAGATGTTTCACTTTAAAAGCAAGCCAAAAATGATTTTCATTTGGGGATTTTTTTTTGAAACAAGCAGGGGTTGGGTTTATGGATGATGCACTTTTTTTGAGGCCCAAACAGGGGGGAGTTTATGGATGATGTCAAATGTTAGAGAGGCAGGATGAGGTCATGGATGATGTCACTGTTAGAGCAGAGCAGGGATGAGGTCATGGATTAATTTTCACTGTTAAAAAGCAAAAACAGGGGGAGGTTTATGGGATGATTCCACGTTAGGGGCAGGCAAAGGGGGGGGCCCTGGATGATGTCACTGTTAGCGCAGAGCAGTGATGATGTCATGGATGATCCTCTCCCCCATTATTAATCTGGGGGGTGCTCCCCCCTTTTGGGTCCCTTTTTGCTTCCCGGGGGGCAGTACTGCAGGGTGATCGATCTCCCGCCGCTATCCCGCCCTTTCTTGCTGACTGTTTTTCCCAAATGAAACCCCTTTATCTTCATTTCGTTGGGCCGGCCCCTTTCCCCCCGGGCCCGTGATGATGGTTTTGGGTTTTCGCGTTTCCTTCTCGGGTGGGTTTTTTTTTTTACAATTTTTGCTCGTTAAGATTTAAAAAATAAAAATCCATGTATAAAATCCCATGGCCGCCCTCTGTATCTAGGTTTTTTTCCCCAAAGTTTTCCCACTCCTTAACACATTTGTCTTTCATCATATTTTTTTTCCAGAATAATTTTAGAAGGAAACTTCTGAAAAACCCAGAACGGATTTAAAAAAAAAACCCATGGTACTCCTGCTAACCAGTCACCCTGTGCTCTGCCGGGCCCCTGATATGCCAGATACAGCATTGTATGAGGCCTCTGCAGCTCCTCCTGCCCCTCTCAGCGGGAAGGCCCGCACAACCCACTGCCCCAGTCCATCGGGCCCTGTCCCTTTAAAACCCCGTCTATTCATGTAGGTGAAGCCTCGTTCTTGGTCTTCACCCCAATCTTACACCTGTAGGTACAGGGTGTCCCTGTCACGGCTATACTGGTTATACTGTGTTCATGTAATGGTTGGTGATGGTTATATGTGTGGGGGGGCAAGTTTTGTGTCTTCACTGTCTGCAACGTTTAGGTTTTTCATTTGGCTTTTAAGCCGCCCCTGAGGGTTGGTTACTGCCTAATGTCAAAAGTATACGTTATACGGGGATGAATACAGTGCGGTGTGTTGTGTTATTACAGTACAGAAGGCCTTATTTCTCCTAGCAACCAGTCAGAGCTCATAGCAACCAATCACAGCGCAGCCCTTTTATTTTTTTAGAGCACATAAAAAGAAGAAAGCAAAAACCCGATTGGGGTTTCTGTGAACTATGGGAAAAAGAAAAACAGAGCTTGATTGGTTTCAAAGACCCTTAAATTTGGGTTTTGTGAAACTCTGGGAAAATGAAAGCAGAGCTCTGGTTGGTTGCTGTGAGCTCTGGGAAAATGAAAAACGACTTGATTGGTTTGGGTATGAGAAACCTTGGTTTTATTTTGGGGCCCCCTTTGCTATGGACAAGAAAGAAAGCTTATTTTTGATTGGGTTTCTGGAGCCCCCCGGGAAAATGAAAGTAACTGTGTTTGGTTTTCTTTTGGGTTGATGGTTTTTTTCTATGAAAATCCCGAAAATGAAAGCAGAGCTCTGATTGGTTGCTGTGAGCTCTGGGAAAATGAAAGCAGAGCTCTGATTGGTTGCTGTGAGCTCTGGGAAAATGAAAGCAGAGCTCTGATTGGGTTTCTAGTATCCGATTGGAAATTAAGGGGCCGGTGGCTATGGGCAAACTTTTTCAGCCCCAGGCAATTTTGATAAATAAAACCAAAGTGTTTTACTGTTCCCGTCTCTGGGATTATTACAGTGCGGTGTCTTGTATTATATTAGTCTCTGGGATTATTACAGCGCGGTGTCTTGTATTATATTAGTCTCTGGGATTATTACAGTGCGGTGTCTTGTATTATATTAGTCTCTGGGATTATTACAGTGCGGTGTCTTGTATTATATTAGTCTCTGGGATTATTACAGTGCGGTGTTTTGTATTATATTAGTCTCTGGGATTATTACAGTGCGGTGTTTTGTATTATATTAGTCTCTGGGATTATTACAGTGCGGTGTCTTGGATTATTACAGTGCGGTGTCTTGTATTATATTAGTCTCTGGGATTATTACAGTGCGGTGTTTTGTATTATATTAGTCTCTGGGATTATTACAGTGCGGTGTCTTGTATTATATTAGTCTCTGGGATTATTACAGTGCGGTGTCTTGTATTATATTAGTCTCTGGGATTATTACAGTGCGGTGTCTTGTATTATATTAGTCTCTGGGATTATTACAGTGCGGTGTCTTGTATTATATTAGTCTCTGGGATTATTACAGCGCGGTGTCTTGTATTATATTAGTCTCTGGGATTATTGCAGTGCGGTGTCTTGTTCCCGTCTCTGGGATTATTGCAGTGCGGTGTTTTGTAATATTAGTCTCTGGGATTATTACAGTGAGGTGTTTGTATTATATTAGGCTTGGGGTTATTCACGCGGGGGGGTCTTGTATTATATTGCTCTGGGATTATTACACCCCGGTGTTTTATTTTATTAGTCGGGTTTTTTAAGGCGGGGTTTGTATTTATTAGTCCCTTTTGGGTTTTTTCGGGGGTGTTTGTTTATATTGTCTCTGGGGGGTTTTTACGCGCGTGTTTGTATTTTATTAGTCCGGTTTTTTTTCAGTGCGGGGTTTGTATTATATTGGGCTTGGGTTATTACGGGGGTGTCTTTTTTTTCTTGGGATTATTTCAGGCGGTTCTTGTATTTTTTTGTCTCTGGGGTTATTACAGGCGGTGTTTGTATTTTTTTATCTCGGGGGTTATTACAGGCCGGGTTTTTTATAAAAATTTTTAGCTTGGGATTATTACAGTGCGGGGTCTTGTATTTTTTAGTCCCTTTGGGTTATTTCAGTGCGGTGTCTTTAATTTTTCAGTCGGTTTTTTTTTTATATTGTCTCGGGGGTTTTCAGTGCGGGCTTGTTTTTATTAGTCTTGGGGATTAGCAGGCGGTGGCTTTTTTTAATGTCTCTGGGGGTTTTTAAGTGCGGTGTCTTGTTTTATTAGTCTCTGGGTTTTTTACATGGGTGTCTTGTATTATATTGTTTCCCGGGTTTTAGTGGGGTTTTTTTTATTTCTCTGGGATTAAATTTCAGTGCGGGTGTTTGTATTATATTTCTCTTTGGGGGTTTTTACGTGCGGTGTCTTTATTTATTATCTCTGGGATTATTTCAGGAGGTTTCTTGTATTATTTGGGCTTGGGATTAACAGGCGGTGTCTTTTTTTATTTTTATTTTTAAATCCTTTTTGGGAAATTTTTTTCCCTTTTTTCAGTCGGGGGTCTTGTTTAAAAAAGTCTCTGGGATTTTACAGCGGGGTGTTTGTATTATATAGTCTCGGGTTATTTCAGTGCGGTGTTTTGTATTATTGTCTTTTTATTATTAAGCGCTGGGTTTTTGTATTATATTTTTCTCTGGATTATTACAGGCGGGGGTCTTGTATTAATGGCTCGGGGGTTATTTCGTGCGGTGTCTTGTATTTTTATCTCTGGGGTTATTCAGGGGGTTTTTGTATTATTTAGTCTCTGGGATTATTACAGCGCGGGGTTTTTTTGTATTATATTGTCTTGGGATTATTTCAGTGCGGTTCTTGTTTATTTGTTCTGGGATTATTCAGGCGGTGTCTTTTATTATATTTTTCTCTGGATTATTCACCCGTGCCCGGGTTTTCTTGTAATTTTTTCAAATCTCTGGGATTATTACAGTGCGGTGTTTGTAATATATAAAATTTGGGTTATTACCGTGCGGTGTTCTTTTTTATATCAAAATTTTGGGATTATTTTCAGCGCGGGGGGGGTTGTTTTTTATTGGGCTCTGGGTTATTGCGTCGGTGGGCTTTATTATTTTTTTTGTTTTCTGGGATTTTACAGTGCGGGGTTTTGGTTTTTTTATAAATTTTCTGGGGATTTATTTCGGGCGGTGTTTTTTCTTATATTAGTCTCTGGGATTTTTCAGTGCCGGGGTTTGTTTTATATCCCGTCTTGGGTTTTTTTCGTGGGGGGTCTTGTTATAATTTTAGTCTCTGGGGGTTTTTTCAGTGCCGGGGGGCTTGTATTATATCAGTCTCTGGGGTTATTACAGGCGGTGTCTTTTTTAAAATTTTGTCTTGGGATTATTACAGTGCGGTGTTTTTTATTTATCAGTCTCTGGGAAATTTTTATTTTGCCAAAGGCGTGGGTAATGGGTGGGTGGTTTGGGGATGACAGGGGGGGAAACGGCTGGGGATTTGTCTCACTGTACGTCTGGCTCTGTGTCTGGTCCATTGTCGGCTCTGATCAGGGACTGGAGGTTTTAACCCGGGCCCGGGAAACTGCCCGTCCGGGCCCGGCCCCCGGGGAGCCCCGCGGCCCGGGGGTCACCTCCATCTCACTGATGCTGCAGAGATCAGGAATGGATCTGACGGGAGATGACTCGAAGCTGACAGCGCTGAGCTCCCCAAAATATGATTCCCCGGCATTGCTCCAGTCACAAACCAGAGCTGCAAACTATGGGGTAATCTCTGTGGCTGTTTTAATTTTGCAGTCACATTAAAAAGTGAAATTTTTTGTTAAACTTGTGGTGTGTTTAAAGCAGTCCCCATTTCAGAGCTGCATTTGTGTAATCTCTGTGGCTGTGTATACTGCAGTACTTCCAGAAACTGCTTCTATGTGTAATCTCTGTGGCTGTGTATACTGCGTCAAATCCAGAAACTTTTATTTTGTGTAAACTCTGTGGTGTGTAAAATGCCGTCAATCCGAAACCCCCATCTTTTGTGTAATTTTCTTTTGGCTGTGTATACTGAGTCACATCCCGGCTCGTCTAGGGGGTAACCCCTGTGGCTGTGTATTCTTTCAGTCACATCCCGAGCTCGTTAGGTGTAAACTTGTGGCGTGTAAAACTGCAGTCACTTTCCCGAGCTGCGTTAAAGTGTAATTTTCCCCCTGGTGTGGTATAGTTTTTAGTTTACTTCCAGACTGCGTCTATTTTGTAAAACTTTTGGTTTTTTTATTTTCTCCTGTCACATCCGGGGCTGCGTCTATGTGTTTAAATTTTATTTGGGGTGTTTTTTAGTCCATCCAGAGTGCGTCTATGTGTAAAATTTTATGGTTGTGGGATTCCCCCGTCCATCCAGAGCGCATTATGTGGGAATCTCCCATTGGCTGTGTATACTGCGTCAAATCCAAAAGCTGCCTCTATGTGTAAAACTCTATGGCTGAAATTTTCCAGTCACCCAGAGCCGTGCTTTGTAAAAACTCTGTGGCTGGTGGGACTCCAGTCACATCCGGCTGAAACTATGTGTAATCTTTTGTGGGGTTGTATTCTGCAGGGCACATCCAGAGCTGGGGAAACTATGTGAAATCTCTTTGGCCCCGTTATTTCTGCCCGTTACATCCAGAGCTGCAAACTATGTGTAAACCTGTGGTTTTGGGGA
>JAODAL010057438.1:0-22679 GCA_025379985.1 Phyllomedusa bahiana
CCGGAAAGGGGGGTTGGTTGGGGTGGGATTGACGATTTTTTTGGGTGGACGTTGGGGTTCACCTGAAGTGCAGTAAGGGCATAGATTTGTGCTCATTAAGTATTGGAGAAGGTGTAGAGAGAGCGTTGGGGCTGGTGGGGGCGGCACGATCATAAGGGGTCATGAGTCGCTTGCTATGGCGGGATGGGGGTCCTTGGAGTCCGTGAATATTGGTGGGGGAGTCAGGTTTCGGCTTGGCTCCTAAATGGAATTGACCGGTCTGGCGAAGATTTCGGGCTCCGCAGGGCATGGTCCTTGGGAGCAGGGGAACAGTGGTGAGCCACCTGAGGGGGTTTTGGTGCCCTTGGGCTTGGTGTGAGGGCTGAGGGTAAGCTACTGTTTGAGAATGGTTGCCAGGCTTGGTCGGGGGTTATGGTAACTCCAAGGACCTCAGCCCCAAGTGTTAACTAGGAAGGTCTGTTTAGAAAAAGGTGGTTATGAGTGGTCGAATGGGTATAGAGGGGCTATACTCATTCGTTTTCTAATTTTTTGGTGTATTAATGTTATGTTAATAAAATGGCGCTGTGGCCAATACATCAATCTATGTCTCAGAGTCAATATTGGGGAGACATGGTGGGTGAGATGGTCCGGCAGGGATAGGCACTGCACAGGGTCATGGACAGGAAGAAGCATTTCTCAGATGGCTGAGATTAAGATTTTGTATGCATGTGTTTCACTGTGATATGCTGGTAACTGGTACGACAGTAATGAATGCCATAACTAAAACCTACTGTAGCTACATTAGACACCCATAATAAGTTAACTGGTTTTGATTTGACAACATATTAATCTACATTACCCCCACAGAATTTAACACAGCCTGATATATAGGAGAATATCATATTCAGGACAATGTCTATTATAGTTTAACTCTATACATCAACTTAATGGAGACTTATACCGCTTTACAATGAAGCCTTTCAATAGTCCAGATGCTGTAAAATGGAAAAGGCATTGCTTGGTTTGGTGCAAAGTAATTTTTTTAAACCCAGGGACACAGCGTGTAGTAACAGGAACAAAATGATAAGTTTGAGCTATAACAAAAATGATTAAAGGAACTGTCCGGTTCATTTTTTTTAAAACTTAATTAAGCTCATTATGGTAAAAACAATCTCAATACACTTTATTGAATTTATATGTATTTGACAAAAGTGTCTTGCTTTTAGACAGTGTAAACTTAGACTAGACAGTCTTAAAATACGCCCAATTTATCATAATGTTGATAAATCTGGTGCAGGTTAGAACTGTCTAGTCTAAGTATACACCATCTTTAAGTTGGCTTACTTTTAATCCAGAATTTTGTAGCACATCCTGGCGAATTACTAGTCGAAGTTAAAACAAGCCCCTTTCCTCAAAACCATGCCCCCTTTGTTGGGTGCGGTGCAGAAGCATCTGAAACTGTCTAAAACACATAGTAAACGTGGCGAAAAGACAGAATTCTGGTGCAACTGCCTTGATAAATCTGCCCCAATGTGTTTTTACTTTATTTACAGTCTTATGTTAATGGCCTTAATTGATGATGTTCTGTTCTTAACGTCATCCTTACTTACACTATAGGAGCACCCGCCTCCTGACTAGTGCTCATGCCCAGTAGATAATTATCTGCTGGGCATGCGCACTAGTATTATAATGCTTCTATAGTGTAGCTGCACACTACCCTCCCCAAAAGGAGCGTTCCTGACTAGCATGCCTACCCGGCACATAATTATCTACTGGGCATGCGCACTAATTAGCAACATAGCTTGCACCTCTATCCTGTGGTCGCCCACTGCCATTCTTGAACGAAACTCACACTATAGAAAGTAGCTTACAATGTGTTTGGTGAGGGTGGGGGGCCGATACATTATAGAAGAGCCAGCCTATGGACTAGCATGCAGGTCCAACAGATAATTATCTACTGGGCATATGCGCTAGTAAGTAGATTGTTACTTCTATAGTGTATGTAGTGTATGTAGAAGTAAGGAATGACATTTTGAACAGAATGTTATCACAGCCACAAATGTAACACTGTAAATAATGTAAAAACACATAATATAAAATACATATGAATACATATGAATTCAATAAACAGTGTAAAGATTGTTTTGGCCATAATGAGCTTAATTAAATAATAAAAGAGAAGAACCACAGAAGCCCTTTAAGGTTGGCAACCCTTTACTGTGTGACATGTCTCTTGATGATCAGTCATTATTTCACATGGAATCAATAAGTCATCCAGATAATATATGCAGAGCTCTGACCTCTTGTGGCAGAGGTGCTCTCTATAGCTGCTCTCCACTCCATGAAAAAGATGTTTGTTACAGCACATGGTGTGATGCTGTCTTTACAAGACAATTGTTTAAAAACGGTAAAGGGGTTGTCTAACGCCAAATATTAGCATTCAACATGTAAGGACAGACACATCAACAGTTTGTTGAGGAGATATGAGAAATTTTATTTGCTCTGAGTCGGCATCTGAGAGCAGAGAGTGACATCACCACAGGTCAGACTGGCAGTAGCTTGAGAACAGAGTGTGTTATCTCAAACAACTAATTATCTCTAATTACTTTGGCTCTAAAGCTCTCTGCATTATAGATAAGATATCCTGCTCAAAGCAATTAGAAGTGCTTGAATATGGAGTTGGTATGCTAATCACTACTATAGAACCACCCGCAGCCTAACCAGGAAGAGACAAGATGCATGAATGTAAAACTGCTTGTAGCTCTGAAACAGCATGGTGAGATAACTCTTTTAAGTGAGAAAATTTCTAATATTTTTTATTGTTTTTAATAACTTATGTATTACCATTTTCATATCAGTAACCTTTTCTTATTTGTAGTTCGAGCTGTATATGGCTCTTTTTTGTGGGGTGAACTGTATTTTTATGAATTCCAATTTTGGGTACATGCAAAAAAACACAATTTCAGCACTGAGGTTTTTTATGTGCTGTTCTCAATTGTGCCATTTTTTGAATTTTGTTTTTATTGAGTTCATACTGCGGTATAAATGAGATGTTCAATTTACAAATGAAATATTTCCAGCTCTTAATAACCTTTACACTTTATAAATTTCATGATGTGCAGAAAAACACATCTTACATGGAAGGCCAGAGAGCATCTATGGTGGACGAGGGACCAGTGGTTTTCAGTGCTGTTAAGTGATGAAAATCAATTCACTCTGAGCAGAAATGATGGCCACCAATGATCCTAGAGACGTCAAGAAGGGCACTGTGAATCAACAAGATCAGATACCAGTCAGGTACCCTTGCCAGTCATCTAGCATGCAGACCTCACTGATTCCAACTGTCACCAATGGTCTGACGTGACACTTGGTTTCCTCTCACCTCCCTTAAACGTGCCTGAAGTTGTGTGGCATTCATCATCCGTTTCCATGGGGCATTGTGTACAATGAAGTGGTCACCAGTCTGGGATAAAGCCAAAGGACATCTGCTTTCTGTGACTTTTCCAGTCTTTCTGTATCTCTGATTCTACCTGCTGATGACACTCTGTGACACTCTAAGCTCAGTAACCTCTTCTGTCTGAGAGCCTCCTACTTGAAGCCTTGCAATGGTGAGGTATTGTTAAACAATTGTAGGGTATTGTCTTGGTCTTATCATGTCAAAATGTGAACAGCATGATTAGGAGAACTGTTTAAATCCCAATTCTAATTGACCCTCTAATTTATTGGCCAATTCAGGGGAGCAAACACCTGTTGGGAATTTTGCATTAATCTCCTTGTTAGAGATCAGGAAACTGCACAAAGTATTGAAACATTGAACAGTTGGACATGTACATTCTAAACTTAAAGGGGTTTTGCCACCATGTAATGTTGACGTGGGAACCTCCAAAATGGGTATTTAATCACTTTTCTAAATATATGTGATTACAAAAAGTGAAGACTCTGAGAGCTGCAGCATTTCTCAATCCCCCTTAGTTACCTGAAAGCTTCCACAAGACATGACCAGAGGACCTGACAGGCCGCGCTTGCATGAAACACTTCTTATCTGATGACAGGGAAAATGAATGAGCTTTTAAGGGACAGGGAAGAAAGTGCAGTCTATGAGGCTGTGTCTTGCTGTATTGAGAATCCACTGTTGTACTGTTATTATTTCACTTAAGTTTTGAGACGCTCCCTTATTCCTCACTCCTTACTCACCCCCGCCCGCTCAGCCCTGCATCTTTCATGACTCAGCATGATTTGTTGACATTCTCCCTGTGCTGATAAGGAGGTAAGTAACTTGTGTCCTGGCAAATCCCATTTAAGAACAATTTTTCAAGAAATTTTAAGTTCATTCTGAATTTTCAGCCAAAAGTCAAATATCCCTAACTTTTTGTGAGTAGTGTATATGGAAGAAAAACGCCATATCTACAGCTTGTCGTAGGGTTGTTATTTTTCTGCTGGTTTTACAGTCAGAAACGAGTTCCGTTCATCTCTATGGGGTTTTGGACGCAGATCCGCATCCAAAACTACATACAGATGTTTTGGATGCATTTTGCATGTGGTTTTTAGCCGTCCCCATTGACCTCAATAGTAAATTTTTTTGCTTGGAATACGACCAAAGGACGGACATGTTCTAAGTATTTTTAAGCTTAAACTGCAGAAAATATGCACTGAATGAACTACAATAGCGTATTTTCTATTGATGTCAATTGGGATGATTTATATTTGGTTTTAGATGAGTATTTCAAGTCGAAATCCTAGTGGATTTTGACTTGAAATATTTGTCGTGTGGACAGAGCCTAACAAAAAACCTTCATTTTACAGAAAATGCGATGGTCAAAACTAGAAAACAGCAATGACTGTAGCACAGAGAACAATAACCACTACATTTTCTGAGGGTTACAATACTCAACAGTTAGTAGAAGTGTCCAGGCCTTTGTCTTGAATGACTTCAGCACATCTGGGGCCACAGAACATCTTATATTGATCTGCTGTGATTGTGGTCATCTCTTCTTCCAGTCGCTTCTATAGATCTGTGTTTTTTTGGCCATGCCTTTGTCACCTTTCCCAGAGGTTTTCTATTGTGTTTAGATCAGGACTGGTCTGGCCATTTCATTGTTTCATTGATTTCACTTTCAAGGAACTGGTTTACCTGTTTTGCTGTGTGACAGGACATTTACCTGCATGAAAATCGCTGGCTGATTTTGTAATGAACAAAGGGAAGGAACAACATGTTTTTGAAGTAGGTACTGTTAAAAATTTGAAGTCATACTGTCATGTAGCTTTATAAAAGTCTACATTTCCTGAAAACATTTCCTAAACCATGACTCTATCTCCTCCACCATTCATTGACTTATTTACACACATTGAGGGATATGTATGAACAGGACTGCGCCAGAAGTCTGGCATCTTTTCCCTCCGAGATCTAGCGCAGCCCCATTTGCTGTATTTTTAAAACGCCCGCACTATAATATTAGGTGCATTACAGAGCGCCCGCGGCACTTTGTAATGCGCCTGAGATCGGGGTTGTGCTGGAGGCGTGTCGCACTAGAACCATATGAAGCTACACATTCATAACTTCAGTACGGCAAATCCAGGTGCATTACTGCTAGAACAGGTAGACCGCTTTAAAAGTGGTTTACCTGAGCCAGAATTGTCGTTTCTGCACTAGAATGCACCTGATTTATGACCCGCAGTAGATTCAGGTGCATTCTACAGTATTATTATGCGCATAAAAATTGGCATCTAAGAGCCAAAAATCATACATGTCGCCCTTTGAGTTCAGTATTTCCACAGTTTGACAATGAGAACTTGCTTTCAACACTAAAGTGAACTTTGGGCCACTTCTCTGTCCATATAACAAGCTCTTAGTATGGGACAGTCTAGACGTTTGATTTTTTTCTGCTATTGAAAGACTTGGTAACTGCAGAGTGGGCTTTCAGTCCAAATGCTGTTAAACATCGAGACACTCTATGATGAGACCAGGAACGTAATTATAATTCATAAGGCCCCATAGCAAAATGAGATGGGCCCCATCACCTTCTGACATTAAACTGAAACTGCAGCATACGTAGCAATAATTTGAGGTATAAATAATACTGCTATATATCAATGAACCCGCATAGTAGTAATAAATAGCAGAAAGCCACCAATTTGTTATTCCTTACAAAAAAGTAGAATGTTCTTGCACCTTGGTTGGCCCCCTCAACCTACTGGCCCCATAGCGGTTGCCATGGCTGCTATGGCTATAGCTATGGCCATGGACAAGGCAAATCCTTACTCTGTTCAATGCTGAACTGGTGAGCAATTGTTGTACCAATTGCCCATTGAGAGTCTCCGCATTACCTTGTCCTCTCTTGCATTTGTCTTTCATTTATGACCAGAATTCCTCGGGGATTTGAATGAGTTTGTGATGCTGTAAATATGCAATATTCTCGAAATCACAGATGTGGAACGACCAACCTCTCTTTCTATAGCTGATAGGGTCATCCCTTCATCTGGACAACCTGCTGCTGGAGGGTTTCACTGCCATTGAGAGCAGCTCAACATCTGTCAAAGTCAGTGAAAACTGGAAAGTTAGGCTGACATTTATATAGGATTTGTCAGATAATTGAGGAAATTAGCATCAGGAGCCACATGTATGAAAATGGTCTAAAGGTCACTTTGTTGCCCAAAGCAACCAATCAGAGCGCCCCTTTCATTTTTCCAGAGCACTATATGAAATGAAAGGGGCACGCTGATTGGTTTCTATGGGCAACAAAGTGAATTTTAGACCTAGACAGTTTTTATACATATGGCCTCAGGTGCCAAATTAACACCGTTAATTGGGAGATATTTGAAAGTGATTTTGGTCACTGTTTTTTACACTCCACTTCATAATATATGTATCTCATGATTAAAATACTGCTCTTTTAGTCCTGTTTGGGTAACTGCAAAAAAGACTATTGTTACGGACAGCAGTAGTGGATCTGCTGGACCACCGCAATCAATGGTATAAGCAACGCCAGGGAGAGGAGTCTAAGTAGAACCCGGTTTTCACCAGAGCCTGCCGCAAAGCGGGTTGGACTTGTTGCGGCGGGAAACTACCAGGTCGCTTCCACTGACGTGACTTGCTTTTTCCGTGGCAGCCAAGGGTGAGCGTGGTACCGAATCGTAAGGTGAAGTCGTAGTCGGGGACAGGCGGTAGGTCAGGGCAGGCGGCAAAGGTTCGTGGTTAAGAGACGTAGCAAGAAGGTCAGAACACGGTAGAGACAACAGGACGCACTTCTGAAGGCTTTCTCTAGAGTCTAGGGGCACAATAGAATGGGAAAGGAAGTGCCAGGGGCGGTAACATTATATAGGACCAGCAGCCAGCAATTAACCAGTTACTGGCGCGCTGGCCCTTTAAATCTAGCAGAGCTGTTTCGCGCGCACACTAGGGGGCACGACGCGCACTACAGCTGGCAGAGAGCCATGCGGGGACAGGAGCGCGGCTGGGTAAGTACAGGAACCCGGGGGGGAGAGTGTGCCCGTGGCCCGACCTGCGGACTGCGGCACCCCTCGTCCCCGAAGCAGAGGAACACTGAGAGGATACGGTTGCGCCCGCAGCCTGACCACCGGCTGCGGGACCACCCATGACAGTACCCGCCCCTTAGGCCTCCCCTTCCTTCTGGAAAGAAGAAATTTCTTCAGTAGATCACGATCCAAGATCTCTCCTCCGGCCCGACTCCTTCCCAATCAATGAGAAAATGTCACCTCACTCGGATAGATTTCATAGCTCCTTCACCGTGAACACATTGGAGGCCTCAGCTTCAGAAGGAGAGGAGGTGACTTTCCGAGAAAAACGATCAAGCACTACAGGCTTCAGCAGAGAGATATGGAAAGAATTCGGGATCCGCATGGTAGGAGGGAGCTGGGGTTTATAGGCCACTGGATTGGTCCACTGTAACACCTCAAATGGCCCCAGGAACCGTGGACCTAGTTTATAGCTTGGAATCTTGAGCCGGACGTACTTAGCAGACAGCCACACCTTATCTCCTGGAGCAAAGGTTGGGGTTGGTCTCCTCTTCTTGTCCGCTTGGGACTTCATGCAGACTGTAGCTTGCTGAAGAGACTGATGAGTCTGCTCCCAAATGGCAGACATGTCCCGGACCAGGGTATCCACTGCAGGAACCTCGGAGGCAGAAGGCAGAGGGAGGGGTGGGCGGGGATGCAGCCCATAGACAATGAAGAAGGAAGAAGAGCCTGTAGATTCAGAGTCCAGGGAGTTATACGAGAATTCTGCCCACGGCAATAAACCGGACCAATCGTCTTGTCGGGCCGAGACGAAGTGGCGAAGATACGTGCCAAGGATTTGATTGATCCTCTCCACCTGACCATTGGATTGTGGGTGGTAAGCCGAGGCAAAGTCCAATTTTACTTGTAACTGGGAGCAGAGGGCGCGCCAGAACCTGGAGACGAACTGGACCCCTCCGTCCGAGACAATGTGACGTGGAAGGCCGTGTAGCATGAAGATGTGCTCGAAGAAGAGAGCGGCAAGCCGAGGAGCAGAAGGAAGACCTGGCAACGGGATAAAGTGTGCCATTTTAGAAAAGCGGTCTGCGACCACCCAAATCACAGTATTACCAGAGGAAGGAGGAAGGTCGGTGATAAAATCCATAGATAACTGGGAGCATGGGGACTCCGGCGTGGGCAAGGTCTGCAGAAGTCCAGACGGGTGGCGATGGGGCATCTTATCCCGGGCACAGGTGGTACAGGATTCCACAAATTCTCTTGTCCCTTGCAAGAGTCGGCCACCAATAGAAGCAGGAGATCAGCTGATACGTCTTTCGAGCGCAAGGATGCCCGGCCATTTTAGAATCCTCCTCCGGAGAGTCGGACGTACGTAAGTCTTACCTCGAGGAATCTGTTGGAGGTCCACCGGGGCAGCATGGACCAAACGTTCTGGGGGTATGATATGCTGAGGACCGGGATCTTCTCCAATGGTATCGGAGGCGCGGGAGAGGGCATCAGCCTTGACGTTTCTTTCTGCCGGGTGGAAGTGAATCCGGAAGTTGAAACGCGAGAAGAACAGCGACCACCTGGCCTGGCGAGGATTTAGTCGTTGAGCCGACTGGAGATACAGGAGATTCTTGTGGTCTGTGTAGACATCGATTAGATGGCAAGCCCCCGCCAGGAGGTGGCGCCATTGCTCCAGAGCCAGCTTGATGTCTGGCAAATCCCCGTCCCCGATGGCGTAATTCTTCTCCGCCGGAGAGAAGGTCTTGGAGAAGAATCCGCACCTGAGAGTTCTGCCCTTGGCCCCTTTTTGTGTGAGAACCGTCCCTGCCCCCACGGAAGAGGCATCCACCTCCAAAGCAAAAGGTTTTTCTGGGTCCGGGCGAGACAGGATGGGTGCAGAGGCAAAAGCCGACTTAAGCTCCGAAAATGCCCTTTCGGCTGCTTGTGACCAGAGCTTCGGGTTGGCATTCTTGAGGGCCACAATCGGTGCCACTAATGTAGAGAAATGGGGAATAAATTGCCGATAGTAATTCGCGAACCCCAAAAAGTGCTGTATGGCCCGAAGCCCGACAGGTTGTGGCCACTACAGAACGGCTGATAATTTCACCGGATCCATATGTAGGCCCTTGTCCGAGATGATGTAGCCCAGAAATGGAAGGCTCGTCCGATGAAAAAGGCATTTCTCCAACTTGGCGTATAGCCGGTTACTGCGGAGACGACTCAGTACCTAGCGTACCTGCAACCGATGGGTCTGAGGATCAGGAGAAAAAATCAAGATGTTGTCCAAGCAGTCGATGACACAGGAGTAAAGAAAGTCTCTAAAAATATCATTATCGAATTCTTGAAAGACGGCTGGGGTGTTGCATAGTCCAAAAGGCATTACCAAGTATTCGAAGTGCCCGTCACGCGTGTTAAAGGCCGTCTTCCATTCATCGCCCTCTCGGATTCTGACGAGGTTATAAGCTCCACGCAGGTCTAGTTTAAAGAAGACCTTGGCTCCCCGGAGCCGGTCGAAGAGTTAAAAAATTAGAGGTAACGGATAACGGTGACTTTATTTAGGCCGCGGTAATCGATGCACGGGTGAAGAGAGCCATCCTTTTTCTCAACAAAGAAGAAACCAGCTCCCGCTGGGGAGGAGGACTTGCGAATAAAGCCCTTCTTCAAATTCTCTTGTATAAAGGCTGACATGGCCAAAGTCTCTGGTACAGATAACGGAAAGACCCTCCTCCGAGGAGGGCTGGTCCTGGGAAGAAGGTCAATCGGACAGTCATAGGGCCGATGGGGCGGCAGCGTCTCAGCCTCCTTTTCCGAAAAAACATTGGCGAAGTCCTGGTATTCCGCTGGCAGACCTGGCAGAGGTTTGGGAGATGACTGCGGAGAAATAGCACGCATCGGGCGGGGTGCGACCAGACAGAGATTCTGGCAATCCGGTCGCCAACGCAAGTCCTTCAGTCGAGCGTAGGGGCATGACATTGCAGCCAAGGAAGCCGCAAGAGGATCGCTGACGAAGACCTTGGTAGCACGTGGAAGGAAATCTTCTCCTTGTGCAGGGCCCCCACCTGGAGGGACACCGGCCTGGTGATGTACTGGATGGAGTCGCTCAGTAGTTCCCCACTGATGGATGAAATCACCAGGGGTTTTTCCAGCCGAACCAGCGGCAGACAATATCGGGATACCAGGGAGACATGGATAAAGTTCCCAGCAGACCCAGAATCCAGGAAGGCAGGGGCCTGAAACAAGAGGTCAGCGTCCGTCGTGACTTGTACCGGCATTTTGAGACATGGAGAGGAAGAATTAGCACCTAGGGATGTCTCTTCTATGGGACCTATGTGCGGGCGTTTCCTGGCCGCTGGGAACGTAGCAGGCAGACTCGGCGGAAGTGATCTGGGCTGGCACAATACAGACATAGATTCTCTGCCCGTCGACGGGATAGCTCTTGCTCCGATAAGTTGGCCCGGTCCACCTGCATAGGTTCCTCACTGGACGGTTGCGGCAACGGCAGCGGGGCCCGCTGGAACACAGGGGCTAGTCAAAGCAAACAACAGCGACGTATGGCGTCTCGCTCCTGGTGGAGCTCTTCCTGTGTCTCGGCAAAACGTACATCAATGCAGGTGGCAAGGTGGATGAGTTCACTCAGAGAGGACAGAAGGTCTCTAGCGGCCAATGCGTCCTTCACCCTGCTGAATAAACCCTTCATAAAGGTGGAGCAAAGGGCTGTGTCATTCCAGGAAAGCTCCGAGGCCAGAGTACGGAATTGTACGGTATAGTCTACCATGGAGGAGTCACCCTGGCGAAGGTTCAGGAGTGCCATATTAGCAGAAGAAGACGCTACAAAATTCCTGGAGGAAGGTCAGTCGGTCGTTTCTGTCCCAGAGGGGTGTTGCCCAAGCCAGGGCCTTCCCGGAAAGTAGGCTGACCACGAATGCCACTTAAGCCCTTTCTGTGGGGAACTGATCAGCCATCAGCTCGACATGTATGGAGCATTGAGTGATGAAGCCCCTGCAAAGCTTCGGGTCCCGGTTGAACTTAGATGGTAGTGGAAGTCAAAGCTTGGGGCCCACCGTAGCCAATGGAACAGGAGGCATAGGTGGCACCACAGGCGGAGGTGGCGGCTGCTGCTGAGATGTGAGGAGCTGTTGCACCATGTCGGATAGCTGATCCAGCTGCTGTGCCTGTTGCGCAATCTGCTGTGACTGCTGGGCGACAATGGAAGTGAGGTCCGCGATACGGGGCAGAGGCACCTTGGCGGGATCCATGGCAGGATCTAACTTTTACGGACAGCGGTAACAGCTATAAACTATTACAGTACTATCTGATATAGCTAAAATGTCTGATCAGTGTTGGAACAGTCCATTACCTTCTGTTATATTTGTGAAGAGAACATGCTTATTAAGCATCAAAGACTCACCATGACAACTCTCATTATGAAAGCTAATGAGCTGTACTTGGATTCAAGACTGGTGATCAAGACAAATTCTGGGCTCCTCAAATCCGTTGTGCAAGATGTGCTGTTGATCTAAGAGGTTGACTGAGAGGCAGCAGATAAAGATGTTGCAGTCCATTGGTCAGAAATGGGGGATGACGCTGATTCAGACTTTGAGCCATGTATGTCTGGTGAGACTCATATAATAACACAGCCAGAACTAAATGATTTGGTCCAGGACTTACGTTTGATAAAAGCAAATGGAGAGTTACTAGCTTCAAGACTTCAATGATGGCATTCACTGTCATCTGGTTGCCCAAGCCAGGGCCTTCCCGGAAAGTAGGCTGACCACGAATGCCACTTTAGCCCTTTCTGTGGGGAACTGATCAGCCATCAGCTCGATGTGCATGGAGCATTGAGTGATGAAGCCCCTGCAAAGCTTCGGGTCCTCATTGAACTTAGATGGTAGTGGAAGTCGAAGCTTGGGGCCCACCGAAGCCAACGGAACAGGAGGCATAGGAGGCACTACAGGCGGAGGTGGTGGCTGCTGCTGAGATGTGAGGAGCTGTTGTACCATGTCGGATAGCTGATCCAGCTGCTGTGCCTGTTGCGCAATCTGCTGTGACTGCTGGGCGACAATGGAAGTGAGGTCCATGATACTGGGCAGAGGCACCTTGGCAGGATCCATGGCCAGATCTAACTGTTACGGACAGCAGTAGTGGATCCGCTGGACCACTGCAAGCGATGGTATAAGCCACGCCAGGGAGCGGAGTCTAAGTAGAACCCGGTTTTCACCAGAGCCCGCCACACAGCGGGTTGGACTTGCTGTGGCGGGAAACTACCAGGTCGCTTCCACTGACTTGACTTGCTTGTGGTGGCAGCCAAGGGTGAGCGTGGTACCGAATCGTAAGGCAAAGTCGTAGTCGGGGACAGGCGGTAGGTCAGGGCAGGCGGCAAAGGTTCGTGGTTAAGAGACATAGCAAGAAGGTCAGAACACGGTAGCGACAACAGGACGCACTTCTGAAGGCTTTCTCTGTGCTAGGGGCACAATAGAACCGGCAAGGAAGTGCCGGGGCAGTAACATTATATAGGACCAGCGGCCAGCAATGAACCAATTACTGGCGCGCTGGCTCTTTAAATCTAGCAGAGCTGCCGAGCGCGCGCACTAGGAGGTGCGAGCGTGCACTGCAGCCGGCAGAGAGCTGTGCGGGGGATAAAAGCGCGGCTTTTTAAGTACAGGCACTCGGGGGGGAGAGTGCCTGCGGACCGCGGCGCCACTCGGCCCCGAAGCAGAGGGACACTGAGAGGACTCGGGTGCACCCACAATCCGACCCCCGGACCACCCGTGACAACTATGCAGTGACCTTGATTTTTAGGAAATTTTATGTTCTCTTATTTTGACCGCAAGTGTAGATATTTTTATATTTTAGTATTTTAATTTCTTCTTTTTTTTCATTCAAATATATTGTCTTTCAACTGAAAAAGTAAATTGTTTTGAATCTAATGTGATGTATCCATCATTTAACTCCTTAGCACACCATGATGTACCGGTACGTCATGGTGATGCTAAGGGAGTATGGAGCAGACTCTCTCACTGAGCCCACTTAATATGCGGTGGGTGCCATCTGTTAGATGCAGCCGACACTCGCCGCTGTTTAAGCCCTTAGACGCTGAACACCGAAGAAAAAAAAATTCAAAATGTCAAAATTGTGTTATTTTGTTCATTTCATGTCCCTAAAAAATGGAATAAAAGGGATCAATAAAGTCGCTTCTATCCCAAAATGGTAAAAAAAAAGTACACTTCAGCCTGCAAAAAATGCACCTTCACTCAGGTCCATACGTGGAAGTAAAAAAAAATTATTGGATGCAGAAAATGGCACTGCGGTGCAAAATGTTAGAAATGAAAATGTTTGGATTTTTTTTTACGGTACTAAAACTAAAACATTAATACAGATAACACATCATTTATACCGAAGAGTGAATGCCTTAAAAAAAAAAAAAACACCCGCAAATATGGCGCAAATACGTTTTTTTTCCCATTTCACCCCACTTTGAATTTTTTTGCAGTTACACAGTATATTCTATGGTACAGTGAATGACACCATTAGAAAGTACATCTTGTCCGGCACAATAAAAGCTCTCATATGTCTATGTATATGTAACAATAAAAAAGTTATGGCTTTTGGAAGGAGAGGAGGAAAAAAACCATGAACTGTATTTTTTTTTTTTGTTTGTAGGGAGGTTAAGTATCCAGTAGCTCTAGAGAGAAAACAATGTGGCTAAGGACAATTGGAACCAAACTGATAAGTCCAATATAGCACTCCAAGAACTAATTACACTTGACAATGAAGATTTTGTTCCTGAACACATTTGGTTGTATCTTATGTAATTTTAGCTGCTGCTCACAAAAATCACCTTGAAATTTTCCTGCCATGTATCATTCTTCTGAAATGTTCTGTTTCATTGTTTTTTATTTCATATTTTCAGGCTGTCCATGTATAGTCCATAATATATGTGCTGTTATGTAAGTTATAGGCAAGCAAACAAATTAATTCCCTGCATTTCACTGAAATTGGAATTGTTGCAGACTAGCCATGTCTGAATGCTGCCTGCAGAGGCTGTAAAACTGCTTGCAAAGATTCTGAAAGTTATTTCAAATCTAAGCAGCTATAAACTATTACAGTATTATCTGATATAGCTAAAATGTCTGATCAGTGTTGGAACAGTCCATTACCTTCTGTTATATTTGTGAAGAGTACATGCTTATTCAGCATCAAAGACTCACCATGACAACTCTCATTATGAAAGCTAATGAGCTGTACTTGGATTCAAGACTGGTGATCAAGACAAATTCTGGGCTCCACAAATCCGTTGTGCAAGATGTGCTGTTGATCTAAGAGGTTGACTGAGAGGCAGCAGATAAAGATGTTGCAGTCCATTGGTCAGAAATGGGGGATGACGTTGATTCAGACTTTGAGCCATGTATGTCTGGTGAGACTCATCTTATAACACAGCCAGAACTAAATGATTTGGTCCAGGACTTACGTTTGATAAAAGCACAGTTACTAGCTTCAAGACTTCAATGATGGCATTCACTGTCATCTGGTACAAAAGTTTCTGTCTTTCGAAGCCACCAAGATGACTTAACACAGTTTTTTTTTTTTAAAGGTTGACAACCTGTGCTTCTGCACCAATATTGATCAGTTGCTTGCAACTTTGGGTTGTGAGCATGAGCCAAAACAGTAGCATCTCTTTACTGACTTATCAGTGTTAAGCCCCAAGGCTGCCTTGTTACACAATGGTGATGTTCATACTGTTGGCTATCCCGCACACATGAAAGAAACATACAAGAACAAGTTGTTGAAACACATCAAATACAGCAACTACAACTGGGACATCTTTAGAGATTTAAAGGTAGTGGCACTGCTGCTTGGATTGCAGTTCAGATATACCAAGTGCTGCTGTTTCATTTGTGAATGGACAACCGTGCTAAGCAGTGACATTACAGTAGAAGGAAGTGGTGAATACGTAACCTTTGACTCCCAGGCAGAAAAATGTTGCACATAAAGCACTTGTGAACCCAGCAATGAGATTTCCAACTCCACTTCACATAAAACTCGGGCCGTTGAACAATTTGGTGAAAGCAATGAATAAAGAAGCAGAAGGTTTACTATATTTGAAATAAATGTTCCCAAAAATAACTAATGCCAAGTTTAAAGAAGGCATTTTTGTTTGACCACAAATTTAGCACAATATGAATGACAAGCTCGCCAAAGAGAAATTTACTAGAAAAACATTGAATGTTTGTTAAAATTTTGTTGGCAACTATCGAGCACAAAAGGACATTGATAGTTCGTCACTGACTGACTTCTTGAAGTGTACAAAGCGATAAACAAGCAACATGTCATTGAAAATTCACTTTCTTCATTGACATTTGGAATTCTTCCCTGCAAATCTTGGCGCAGTCAGTGACGAACTTGGCAAATGGTTTCATAAAGATATTACCACAATGGAAAAGCGTTAGCAAGGCTACTGGTATCAATTCTAGGTTACTATTGATTTACACTAATACGGGATGAACCAGATGATAAGTAGAAACAAAAATCAGCAGCAAAACACTTTTGTTTTAGTGGAACTAATGCATTGTGTAATATTTATATGCTTCATAATTAGTGTTGAGCGATTGCGTTGGCTATCGAGATCGATCGATAGTCGATAGTCGGCCGATATCGATAAGTTTTTTCGATAGTGAGCGTCGATTATGAGCGATGACCATTAAAGTCTATAGGAGAGCAACAACACCTTCATTATTACACCCAAACAAGGCTGGAGAAGCTGAAATTAACATCCACAACAGTCAAATGGATACGTGCTACATCTTAGGCAACACACTTAGGTTATAAAAGTCACAGAACCTTTCAATTCACCTGTGGTGAAAATAGAATTGCTGTTTAAGATTTACGTAGATGCTGCGTCAATGAACAATGCTGGGTGTGCAAAAGTCAAAAAACACGTAACTGTTATGTTTTGATATAATAAACGGTATTTTTTGCACCTTTCAATTCACCTGCGGTGAATATAGAATTGCTGTTTTAAGATTTACGTAGATGCTGCGTCAATGAACAATGCTGGGTGCGCAAAAGTCAAAAAACACGTAACTGTTATGTTTTGGTATAATAAACGGTATTTTTTGCACCTTTCAATTCACCTGTGGTGAATATAGAATTGCTGTTTTAAGATTTACGTAGATGCTGCGTCAATGAACAATGCTGGGTGCGCAAAAGTCAAAAAACACGTAACTGTGATGTTTTCGTACGATACACGGTATTTTGGCAACAAACAACCTGTGCTGACTACAAGATTGCTGGATTGTAATTTAACTGCAAGGTGGATATATCAACAGTCACAGGTGTAATGGGTAAAATTGAACACCTATCTGAAATGTATACTGATAATAAAAGTGGAGTTTTGCAGCTAACAAAGAGACCTGCAGTTACTAGAAATGATGTGTATCCAATATAAGTTCAGGCTGCCCAATATCCAGGAAATATTTCAATAGCAAACTGTTAATAATAAAGATATTCCACTACAATGTCTACACTAAGTCTTGGTGAACTTTATCCAGTGTTCTTTATAGATAGAGCTTGTCTGTGTTCGCCCGCGGGGGCCCCCCCCCCGCTCCCACCGCCGTGAATTTACAGCGGTAGATGCTGCTTTAAAATTCTCTAGCTAACTACATAAAATCTTCAAATCTCTAATCTAACTAAATTGGAAGGATCACAGCTAATAGTAGAGTTTTCTCTGTGCAGAAATAGACTAATTTCGCTGAGCTGTTTGGCCACAGGCAGAGCGCAGATCCTATCCCTATGAGACGCTGAGAGACACTGAGGCTGAAACAGGAAACGCTGTTCTATGTAAAACGAGGTCATGTGATTTTTCCAGCCAATCGCAACCATACACATCCCAGTCATGACGTCGCACACACATCTCACCCTGCTCTATTCTGTAATCTGATTTGCTGGCCGCCAAAATTACAGGAAGCGCCGAAAAAGGCGCAATCTTAATAGATGATGCACAGATTTTAACCTTAATTATCGCATGATCTGGAAATTTCGATCACCATAAAACCTTGCCGATTTCAACTTTGTCGATAAAAATCGCTCAACACTATTCATAATCAGTAAAACTTAATCTCTTGTTTCTCAAAATTTCTAGGTGATACAGACTATTAGAATTCATATTTCAACTTAGCTTGAATGGGGTTTTCATAATCACTTCAAATTTTCAAGGAAGCAAAACTTTCAAAAAAATTTGTTATCCAGCGTTAACAACTAGGTGGGCTATCAAATGCAATTCAAATAGGGGATGTTAGCGTGGCCTGAGAATTTGACCTGGAGCCCCAAATGTGATTATATTTATTTAGACAATTCCTATGTTGATAGATAACCTAATCAGGTAGCATGTAGTATTTTAAATTTAAATTAACATCTGACTGCAGCATTTTATATAAAAAATCCTCACAAAAAAACAGTGGAAAAACTTACGAAAATGTGGTTAAATGTTATGTAAAACATACAGAATGTAGGAAATGCAATTTTTTTTTTTACATAGATTTTAGACAAATCGTTTAAAACAGGGCTGTGGAGTCGGTAAATCAAAGCTCCGACTTCTCAATTTCCCTGACTTCCGACTCCTGACACTAAATCCGACTCCTGACTCCCTTATACATGGCGCAAGTTTAAGTGATAATTTTACTGTACGTAGTAAAATGGTAACATCTGGCTTTTTATCTCTTTATGATTCAATTATCAAGCTATTTAGGTAGAACATACACTGACAAGCAAAATGGTAACAATGTTTTGATCTTCTGACTTTCAGGCTCCATATCTTACCATCCACTAAAGCTTTGCACATGAGGCTACCATAATTCTATAGACAATCATCTTACCTATCTTATACATAAATTTGACTTGCAAGTATTTAGCATCTGCTTGATTTTGCAGATTCTTGTCATGTAACTGCATTGTTACTCTTTTGCACCTAAAAATCAAAATGTTAATTTTTATTATTTTGTTAGTATTTGGTTAATCCACGTTTGGCTTTCAGCATTACCTGAATCCTTCTGGGCTCTGTATCAGATTCAAGCATGTCTTGACAAAAATCTGATCCCAGGTCTCTTTTACACTTTCCCAATGTTGGTGCATACTTGATCTGGGTAAGGATACAGCTCTTTCTTCAACTCTACCCATAAGTGTTAGATTGGGTTGAGGTTTGGGGACTGTGGAGGCCAGTACAGCAACTCTACTTGTCATTGAGCCATTCCTTCTCCAATCTTGATGTATGCATCAGGTTGTTGTCGTGCTGGAACACTATGTCATCCTTTTCATACCCATAGTACTGGAGTGTATGAAGTAACACATATTGGAGGACAGTCACATATAGCTCAGCATTGAGATCAACATCAATCCTGGTCAAGTATCTAACATCTTTGGCTGTGAAACATCGTCATATCATCAGGTTTCCTCTACCGTACCTGACAGTTTCTTCAATTTCTCGATTAGCCCCTTTTTCCCTTGATTGTTCCAAACCCATTTGCACCCATCAGATCCCAGTCTATTGACTTTCATCTCATCGCTCCAAATCACCTGTTTCTAATCTTCCAAACTCGAGCCAATGCTTTGTTATGACGAGATTGAAGTCGTGGCTTCTTCACCTTTTTTCGAGCCATCATTCTAGACCTGTGTAATGTGTGTTGCATTGTGTTTGCATGGACTTCTGTGATCTCAATCTTACGAAGCATACGAGCCACCTCCACTGCCGTTTCTGTCATGTTAGAACTGATAGACCTTGTGATGAGCCAACTTGTTGACTCTAAGACATGAGCTATTAGGGAATGTGAGTACAGGTTGTAATTTGTAGTATACAAGTATAAAAAGATTGTCCCACCCCCAGTAGCAAATCAGTAACAATGTAGTTAAATGACAAAACTCTGCAGAACTTAGCATATGCTAAAAAGTTGTAGGTCAAAGTTATGGATGAGATAGCCAAGATGATAGCTTATAAAATGATGGTAGTCGCATGTTGAAAGCTGTAGTAGATGGTGAGATAAGGAGCATGAAAAACAAAAGTTAAAAACATTGTTACCCTTTTGCTTGTCAGTGAAAAAAATATATTTATTGGATACAACTTTGGAACACAAAAAACTTTAAAAAATTGTAAATACGCAAAACACTACAGTAAATGGGAAAAATAGTTTTCAAGAAAGACGTCCAGAATAACACTTGTGGAGTCTATGAATTTGTTCTAAGAATTAGAATTGCCTCCATCAGATCCTTCATAGATGACCTCAAATCTGATTTAATTATTTCCAGGCTAGAGAATGGGCTGGTGGCAAAGCAGTGACCACATAGGCAACATCGCTAACAATTTCAGGGTATAAAGGAGTTGCCTCATACAGTCAGCTCTGATGAATAGTCAAACTCTTCCACTTCTGTGAAAGCTAATGAAAAATGTTGCTGAAATCTGGTCAATCTGTTTGCTATGGGAGCGGAATCTTTTCCACTTTGGCAACGCTTTACCTGCTCCATGTCATCCAAATAATTTTGAAAATTAAACTCCACATCTGATGAGGCTGAAGATATGGGAGCAGTAGCACTGGCCGGATCCAGTTCCTCTTGCTCTTTGCACTGCATTGAACTAACCTGTACCGATTTATTATATATTTTGGGAGTCGGAGTCGGTCCGTTTTATGACGACTTTGACTCCTGAAAACTCCACAGCGCTGGCTTAAAAAAGCCTTGTGAATTCTTTTTTTAAACATGAAGATTTTTATTGAGTTTTCCATAAAGTAACAAGCATTTAAACATATCTTAGCAGATGACATAACATCATGGTATAATGTAATAAAACAATTCGTAGAACGAAGCAAAATACTAAAGAATGCCATAGTAATTACCAAAATAAGTATTACAGGAGTCGAAATATAAATATCTAAGGTGTCAACGGGATCAAGAGAGAGTTCAGTTGTAATTGTCTAGGTTCAAGACATGGACCTCAGGTTACATGTGGAACAGAGAGATTTCGTGATTCAGTTGTTTTATTTCTAGCTATAGAGTTAATGTTTCAGAGTATAAGACTCATTCAGAAAGAGGTGAATCTTCCCAAATTTTCCAATTAAGTCTGGCTGTAAAAGCCAAATGTGGAGGAACGACTAGAGAGATTTCGCATTTGTGTTGGTAGTTTATTCTATGAATAATTTCCTTAATATCCGGGGGTGAGGGGGATTTCCAATGCTTAGAAATGGTTAATCGAGTTGCAACCAGTATATGATATAGCACTGTTTGCATCAGGACTGGTAAGTCAATGAGGTCAATGTCCAGAAGAGCCAGAGCTGGTGTAAGGTGCAGCCGCACAAAAAATACAGTAAATATTATATTTTCAACATTTCTCCACACAGCAGAAATGCTGGGGTAATTCCACCACATATGTAATAATGTCCCTGTGTGACCACATCCTCTCCAGCACAGTGGTGAAGTTTGAGGGGCAAAATGTGCCACTTCGGTAGGTGTAGTTTTTTTGATATTTCCAGGTGGTTAATACATTTAGAATGTCTAATGGGAGTAGAAGAGGCTGTATCCCAAACATCTTGGGGGAAACAACATCCCAATTCCTCTTCCCACTTTACTATGTAGCTCGGTTTGGTTGATTGTGTCTCTTCCAGGAGAAGTTTGTAGATATGCCTTTAATCGAAACCCTTTTTCCCTTTTAGAAAATTAAAATATGGGGATTGTATCCTAGGTTTCCGCGGCCAAGACCAAGTGTTGACTATATGTCTAACCTGTAGATATTTAAAAAAGTTGTTGCAGTTCAGCGAGAATTCTTCCATTATTCCTGTAAAGGACTTAAGGACTTTGCCTTGATATAATTGCTCTATATTCACTAAACCCTGAGATATCCAATTTTGTAAGGAGAGTTGTGGTAAGGCTAAATCAAAGAGGGTTATAGGACATTTAGCTTTAGATACATACACCCATTTATTAGTCTTAACTGTGCTCGACCAAGCTCTCAAGGCATGTTGTACAGAGGGGAAAAGCAGAGCAGGATACTTGAGACCTAATAACTCCGCTTTGAGGAAATCCTTGATTGAATGTGGAGAAACTGAAACATTTTTCATGTGCGACCAATGGTGGGTCTCTGGGGCTTTCCAAAGATAATTTACAGAATCTAGGATTGAAGCTAAATTATATAACTTCAGGTTAGGGACAGATAATCCACCTTTTTTGATAGTGCTATATAGATGTTGTCGCTTACATCTAGGATGCTTATTCCCCCATATAAATTTGAACAGTAAGGTTTTGCGTAGAACAAAGTAAGTGTTGTGGGAAGATGTAAGGTAAGGCTCTTGATACATATAAAAAGCGTGGTAGTAATATCATTTTACTAAGGTTTATTCTCGCAACCCACGAGAGCGGGAAAGACATCAGTCGGTTTGTTTCTTCAGTTAATGTTTTGTGTAGAGCTTCCAAATTGACTTGTATGGTATTTGTGAGGGAGGGAGTGATTTCAATCCCTAAATAGGTAATTGACTTATCCGACCAGGTGAATCCAAACTCACTTAGTTTATTTCTTTGGGAGTCATTAATATTAAGGGGGAGTATATTGGATTTTGTCATATTTAGTTTATAATATGATACCGAGGCGTAATAGTTTAAAATCTCTAGTAAGTTCAATAGGTACTGCTCTGGGTTTCGACAAATAATCAGTATGTCATCTGTGAATAAGCTAATTTTATGATCCGTTCTATAGATAGGAATTCCAGATATTAGAGACGCATTTCGGATCATTTCGGCTAAGGGATCCACGCACATGACAAAGATCAGTGGGGAGAGGGGGCATCCTTGCCTCGTACCATTGGTGATGGGAAAGGAATTTGATAAGTAACCAGAAGCAAATATTTGAGCTGAGGGAAATGAATAAAGTTCCAGTATCGCACCAACCACAGGCCCCTTGAACCCAAATTTGTATAATACTTCTTTCAGGTAGTCCCAGTTGAGCCTGTCAAAGGCCTTTTCAGCATCCAATGAGAGTAAGGCAGAGGGGGTTTTGGAGAGATTGATCATATGTATGATGTTAAGTACTCTTCTGATCCCATCACATGCCTGACGACCTTTGACAAAGCCCACCTGGTCCTTGTTAATAATAATGGGTACAATTTTGTTCAGCCTGTTGGCTAGAATTTTTAAGAATAATTTGATGTCATAATTAGTGTTGAGCGATTACGTTGGCTATCGACATCAGGCGATAGTCTATTAGGACCCAG
>JAODAL010057439.1:0-22678 GCA_025379985.1 Phyllomedusa bahiana
ACACTGAAAAAAACTACCTTATCCTGGTATTGCTATACCCGCACTGCCCCATAAAGTAAAGTGATCACAGTATGTTTACCATATGATGAATGGCCTAAATGTAAAATGCAGAAAAACTTTGGCAGAATTAGGGAGCGTTCACACGGCAAAGACGAAATACCGGTCGGATTGTCCGACCGATATTTTGTCTTTTTTTGGCACATAGGGGGGGCGGCTTCTGTCCGTGATTTGCGGATTCAGTCATCCCCCTTCACATTGACATGTTCTGCCCAAAAACCAGAAGAATGAACAGGTTCTAAGTTTTCGTCATGCCAGCGGTGTAAAAAACGTCCACCAGAAACTTTTTTTTTACAGATGGTATTCAAATCCGGAAACAGTCTGTAAATCCGACTAAAACCCTTTGCCGTAGGGACAGACCTTTACCGTTTTTTTTCTAGCCCTCCCTGAAAGAGTTAATAAAAGTTAATCAATAAGTTATATGTGCCCCAAAATGGTGCTATTAAAAAATAAAACTTGACAAAAAAAACCAAGGTTATTTTGACAGAAAATAAAGTTACAGCTCTTGTAATGTGATGAACAAAATGAAAAAAAAAAAAAAAAAAACACCTGGGACTTAAAGAGTACCTATCACTAAAATTTTCACTTTGCTTTCAATAGCAAATGTAAAAATAAGCACTTCTTAAAATATAACCTATTAAAAATGCACAGCCTAAATGTAAAAAAAATCCCTGTTTGGGTCACATGACCAGTGCTACTGAACCGACTTGAGATTGAAGTCGGCACGGGGCCGTCACACATAAGCTCCCAGCATGCACTGCTGTGCTTACTTCACTCTCCCATGATGCAGAGCATCATGGAAGAGCAGTTTGAGTTTTCATGCAGCTCTTGGTCTGCTGAGCAGCAGCCAGTGCTGCTGGAAGGGCAAGGGGCTGGAGTTTGCAGCAGTATACTCATCCACAGGGGCTCCGTGCATCCACCCACAGGGGCTTCTGTCCACTGCGTATGCCGAGCGGGCCAGCAGCACCTGCCCCGATGCTAATGAGCTGTGCAGCCCTGAGCACACACAAGGAGGCTCAGTGCTGCCCTTATAACCTGGGTACAGGAGTGCCGGCTCCTGAAATGCTGCACCCCGCTGATAAGGGCAGGGTGAGCCTCCCTGTGTGTGCTCAGTGCTGCCTGTGCTAGAATTTGTCTGGCCAGAGTAGTGACAGTGAGGCTTGGGCTGCGGCAGCACCATTATCACACACAGGGTCCTGTGCTGCCTTATACCTCAGTGTAATAGCTCTGCCTCCCATCCTCTGCGATCTGCCAGTGACTCATTCAGTCCTGTCTCCTACAGAAGAAAGATCCCACCTGCTGCCCCCTCTCTTCCAACTGCCTGAGCTTATTAACCCCTGCACTGCTGGCCTGATACAGTGACTATAAGAGCTGAAATCCACCAAGGCTAGCAATGGTCTATATGGATGTTATAGGCAGAATGTTAGCCTGTGCTGCCCATACAGATCATTACTAGCCTTAGTAGATTTAGCCCCCTATGGTTAAACCAGTAAAAATCACCTCTATGGGGGCTGATAGGACTTCTGTATGGGGTCATAATTAGCCCTTATAGCAGACATATAAGCTCCTGTAGAGGTGCTATTAGGCCGTGTTCACACGGCTTATTTGGGCACAGATTGGCGCCATACTCCGTGCCGTATTTGTGCTGCAGTATGGCGCCAATCCGTCGGAGTCATTACGGTAATCCACAGTTCTCATAGAGAACAGTGGATTCCGTCGCTCCTACCCACTTGGCGAATCCGCCGGGCGGTGAGAAAGTGACATGCACATTATCTAGGCGCAATACGCGCCGTGGATAATGGAAGTCTATGTGGCCGGTGGTCCGCGCACCCGCCCCTTATTCAAGCCGGAATTGCGAGCGCAATCCGGCTCGCAAATCCAGCGTGAATAAGCCGTGTGAACGGGGCCTTAAAAGACCCAAGACTAGTAACTGTAATTACTGTGGGCTAAACAAGTAAATAAAGGGACACTACTGTCATTGTTTTCAAATAACTACAACCAATGTGTGTGTAATAAATAAATATATGTATGTATGTACATACATTGCTGGTTGTAATTAACAGCTGACAGTCACCGCGTATGGAACAGACTCTGCCCGCCCCATACAACCTTCACACTATTTCGATGTACGGGGCCATCCAAATATCCAAAAATATAATATAAATATTATATATATTTTTTTAACTCCCTTCACACATTTGGATGGCCCCCCGTACATCGAAATAGTGTGAAGGGTGTATGGGGTGGGCAGAGTCTGTTCCATATGCAGTGACCGTCAGCTGTGTATATATATATATATATATATATATATATATATATATATATATATAATATTATATATTTTATAATACACACACACACACACACACACACACACACAGGCAACAACCGCTAATACATTCAACTCTTAACCCTGTGGTTCATAGATAGTGTATAATAATGATTGAAAAGCCGATATACGTTAAAAGTGCTGCCATATAATAAAATCAATATTAAAATTCAAATCAAACACCCCCGTTTTTCCATTGTACATTAAAAAAGGAAAAAAAAATAATACTCATATGAGTCCCTGGGCTATAAATCCTTTCAGAAAATCTTATTTATTAAAGGGGTTGCTCACTATGGAGTCATCTTTCCTCGTCCTGTGTCTTGGTTCACTTTGAATTCAGGTGATGTTACTCTTCCACTAGCTGTAGTAAAACCAGTCCGTAGCTAGACAACCATGTCTGGCAACCTATCAGGAAAGATCATCCGGTCTGTACTATACGACCTGAGGAGGCTATTCACCCAAAAAAGAAATATCAAATAGAGGACACTTTAATGGATATATGATTGCAAGTGACTGGGTTTTGCATATCTTTAAACATAAAAAACAATCGTTTGTATGAATAACCCCTTTAAAATGAGAACAACTTTTAGCCCATACCCGAACACTGAGAAAAAATAAATCCCAATATTGTGGATTTTTTGGCCATTTATATCCCTAATAAATAGAATATAAAATAATAAAAAATTCCACCTGAACTGCCAAAATGTTTCCAATACAAGGTGTTCCTCACAAGCAAAAAAGCACCATTACGCCGGGTCGAATAGGTGCAGAACAAAAAAAGTACTGCATTTCTACACAAAATTAAAAAATAGAATTTTCTCAAAAAACATTACAAACCTATACAAATTTGGTATCACAGAACAATAAACATACCATGCTGCAGTTTAGGTTTTTTTGCATCTATGGCATTTAATGTCTCCTCATATTTATATTAAAGTATGCTGTTATACCTGTATTTTTTTGTTTTAACTATCTGCAGCATAATCTTAATCCTCTATCACATCTCCAAGAGACGTACAGTATTATTCACACACACACATAGTAGCTGGATATTATACAGACACACATAAATTATTATAAAACCCTTTATGTTTTCCATATGCAAATGTTCTTTTGGAAATAAATATGTGGCATCTTGATCCAAATCTGATTGATTTTGCATTAAGGGAGCTGATAAGCAGACTAACTGCAGGGCATAACAAACTGGGAATCCTCCTGGCGCATTACAGGCTTGAATTAGGGGCTGGCCTATAGACAGACTTTTAACTGCCAATCCCACAATGGCTGCTCCCGTCAGCCTTTTTCCAAAATGGTTCCGCACGTAAGGTCCCTCTTTAAGGGTTAATTTGCTCTCCTATCTCCTCAAGACCACCATCATACAAATTAACTGTTTTTTCGTTATTAATTGTGACAGAAACATGGCTCATCATGGCAGACAGATTGAGAAAAATCAACACCTTATTCCGACTTTCAGTCATAAATTGGTGGCCCCTGTGAAAGGTTACAGGCGAAAGATCATCTTGAGCCTGTTGGTAATGATATAGGATTATTGCACCAGCTAGACCCTTAGGCCTTGCGCTTCCAGTACAGCACCATCCTCCCGTCATTAACGTATCACTGCTCGCATAAAACGTGATTCCGTCGCTCCCCTCCCCGCTCGCGAATCCCCGCGGTGGAGAAAAGTGACATGCACATTATTTATGGCGCGACCGCGCAAACACAATGCATTGTCGATGGGCCGGGAGCGCGCCCCTGCCGGCTCGGGCCCCCCCCCCCCACTCCCGCCCCTATCACTGGCGGATTTTGTGAGCTCAATACGCTCACATCCCGTCGGGCATAGCCTTGTGAACACGGCCTTAAAGAGGAACCTATCAACACTGAGCATTCAAATATATTACAGAAAGATGTACAGATAACTAAACATAATATATTACCATGGAACATGACCTGTAAATACAACTCATATATCTAGGAGGAACCATCTGGTAAACACCCCCAATACTCCACTTGAATTGGCAGTTAAAAAAAACGCCTGGTCCATATAACCCGTATTCCTATCTTGTAGGCCAGTTTTTTCCATCTTGAATGCACTGCATCAGAAACAGCTTCATTTCACCGCTCATTCTCTCTTGTGGTATTTCTGTACCATATATCTAACCCAATGATAAGTCATACAATCTACCTTCTGATATACTCTAACTATGCTTATCATATAAGTATTGTGCTGCTGACCATGAACTAATACAACAAATACAAAATACTAATTTTTTTATTCCCTTTTTTTATGTATTTTTAATTTCATTTTGATACCGTTAACAAGCCATGTATCCAAACCCATAATATTTAAACACCTATATACCATATTTAAAAAAGGGGCCCAAATTGTGTTTCCGTCGTCTGACAAATGTATCTAAAACCCCACAAAAATTGAAAACCTTGCTGCTGCCAATTATGTACTAAAACCTTTTACATGTGAAAATGTGTTCCAAGCCAGGGTTTTCCCAAGCCTCACATGTTGATACTGTCGCCGACCAGTGTATCAAAAACCTCCCCACGTGTTACGGTGCCATTGAGCCATTTTATCTAACCTCAAACGTTTTTTTCTGTTTTTGCTGACCAGTGTTCTAACCTCACTGTGAACCCTTGGGGTTTTCCGACCAAATGGGAAAACTAAACCCCCCATAAGGTAGGGGGTCCTTTTTTCCCCACATTAGGGCAGATTTTTTCAATGTTCTAACTCTTTTTATAAAGTTTAAAACTAACAGTCTTACAAAAAGCATCACATTTTTTATTATGTTGAAAATCTAAAATTTACAAAAACCCCCTTTTTTAAGTTTTTTTTTTTCTTCACAAGCACTTTTATTTTAAAAAAACATTTAAGCACACAACTTCCAAAAAATACATATTTTTAAAACGCTCCAGGGGTTTTAATGTGATACACACAAAATTTGGACAATTTTGCTTTTTTTATGCGTTGTGCTACACATAAAAAAAAAAGGGTAATTCTCCCAAAAAGATTTGGGGAGGACGCGGCTTAGACAATTTAAAAATAAAATAGGCATCAAAAAATCCCGTCAAAAGGTTTTCCCTTTGGGTTTTTTTAAAACACAAGAGAGATTTGTCCAATTTGGGGATAAATTTTTTTACAGGGTTAATTTTTAAAGAGCCAACTTTAAAAAATACCAAAATTACTCCGGGGTAGAAACCGAAAGGGACCTACTTTTTCCCCCCAAAAAAATGGGAAAACTATTGATCGATTTAAGCCTAGGGGGGAAAATGCAGCGCTACGGTAAATTGCAAAAATTAAAAAGGATACCAATAAAATTACTTTGGCAGGTATGGGAGGGAAATGCCCCCCAATTCATTTAGGCCCGGTATAGGCCACCCTAGGCAGGGTTTTAGGGATTTATAAAGGGAGGTATATGTCCCCCATAGGGAGGGGTTTAAAAAAAAAAAAAAAAACAATTTTTACCTCCCCTCCCCCGCTCCCCCCCAAATCCTGGACGCTTTCCTCTTCTGGCACAGGGGGTTTTATGTCATCAGGCCCTTTCAGGCCCGGGGTGAACATTCACCCTGCCTGTGCCAAAAAACCAGACACCGCAAGTCGCACCGTCCAGATTGGTTTTCGCCCATTGAAAGGGAAGTAACTTTTTTTAAAAAAACTTTCTTAAAATAAGTTGCAGTGTTAAAAAATTCCTTGGTATAAAAAACACCATAAAAGCACACCATAAACCCTTTGGTTTAAAAAACTTCCATATGGACAATAAAAAAGATAAGAAAGAACCCGCTCTGACGATCAGGTTTTTTTAAAGGGCCAATTTTTTCCTCCGAGAAACTGATTTTTTTGGAGAAGGGGGATCCTTTTAAAATTTTTGGGGCGATGCAGAAAAAGGGGGAAAAGGGAGAACTTAAGCAAAAAGACTGCCTTACCAAAAAAAAAAAGGGCAATAAGGAGGAAAATTTAAAAAACCAAAAAAAAAAATAAAAACACCAAATACTCACTGATAACCAATGCAAACTCCTCCCAAAAAAAAATCAAACACTACTACAAAAACACTGGCATATAATTAAAAAGGACCCTTATCTACATCAGATATTACCTAAGCGACCTAACTTAATCTTTAGGAGAGCTCCAAATATAAAAAACATAATAGCTCCTAGCCTTGTAAAAGGCCCAGACGAAAAAAGAGCCACCATGACATCAAATCCCGACAATTACCCTTGTGGAGCATGTTTGTGTTGTTCTTTCTTAATCTCTGCCCCTCATATCACCTCAACAAGTACCAACGAGACATATAATATAAAATATAATTTAACATGTAAAAGCAATTTTGAAATTTATGTAAACGAGTTTACATGTAAACTTCAATATGTCGGCAGGACCACCAAAACAATGCACATACAGTTAAACGGACACCGAGCCCTGTGTTAAGAAAGGGGACATAAAACAAAGTGTGGTCAGACACTTCAGAGAATGCCACAATCAGGACTTTTCAAAACTTAGGATTCAACCTATAGACCACAGGATAAAACCAACAAGTTCCAATTATTACACAGAAAAGAATCTTACTGGATGTACACCCTGCAGACCATTAACCCGAAAGGTCTTAACGAGTTTGTAGAACTAATATACTAAACATCTATGTATATATGGCTCCTGTTATATTTTATGCATTTCTCGTATTGTCCATATTCTAATTTTATTATATGTGCACCATTCTTATTGAGATATTCCTACAATATAGTTTTCTTCTTTTTAGGTTGCGTATTATGTTATTTTCGGTTCAATACCAGGTTAGTTTTTATCCCCTCACAATTTTTATGTATACGCCATTTAAATCTCTACATCACTATTGTATTTCCACTATTATTTGAGTATGAGCCCTCTCCTATAAAAATAACATTGTTCCACTATCACGCCTTTCTCTATTAGCTATAATGGGGAGAGTAGCTGCCCATCTGATTGATTAATAAAAACTCATAGAATAACTTGGGTTTTAGTAGCTCTCTCACCCATTGGTCGATTCATATTTCCCTCTTCCGGCGCACCAATCATTTTTCAAGTGCCTGGCTCCTAACCTCTAATGCAGCTCCTGTTCTTTTTTCAGCGCAGATAAGTTCCATAGAATTACATGGGATGGAGTAGCTCCTCCCATTGGCTATTTCATTTTTCCCTCCGTGAGATTTTACACTCCATAGAAAATAATGAGAGGTTGCTGATAGGTGCTATCAGCAACCTCTCATTATTTTCTATGGAGTGTATTTCTCACTCTCTTATTGGTCAATTCATCCCCATAGACTGTAATGGCACTTTAGTATCTCTATATCCGATTGGTTAATACGTATTTCCCACATTTTTCTAACCAAGTGTTTTTATTCTAAGTAGCTCTTTTTTAATTAGCCCGTCTTTCATTGGTTGTCTCGTTTTTCATGTGTACGTTTATATGTGCCTTTTCCCTATTTTTATTGTAACACTTTTTATCTGAAGAAGCGCCGGTGAGGCGAGAAATGCATCATAAGTTTGTTATTTTGTGTAAAGCTTAACACTCCTCTATGGAATTTTAATGGAATAAAGCCTTTATTACACACCACCCCCGGCCTCCACGAGAGGGTTTCTTCCTGGAATCGAGCGCCGGGTCCTAATTTTTCGGTTCATCTCTACTGTTTGTGCCCGCTGCCTACATCTGCTTCGGAGATCGAGACCTGCGGCTGCTGTTTTGAGGCTCGGATAGAGCCATCCACGCGCTTATGAGTGTTGTGCCTCTATAATAATATGCACAACCACTCTAGGTGAGCACCTTTACTACCATTTGTAATTTTATACATTTTGACATACTTTCACCATAGAGTCCCCTCTTTGCTTTGTTTCTTTTATTTCCACAAAATGCTAATTCTGACACAGATTCAGCGTTGAATCCACATCATAGTTATCTGTGCATACAGACCTGTTCAGTCTCACCTCATTGGCTGCAGGCACTGGTCACTATAGCTACAGACCAGGTGTCCTCAGCAGCTTGTCACTGCAGACCAGTAGAAGCCAGTGAACGCAGAATTCAAAAATGAAACTGAGAAAACAGGACTGTGGTGAGATGAATCAATGTAGTGAGACAACCCCTTTAAGGTTATGTCCACACAGGATGGTTTTCAGTCGGATTTGAAAACTGCCTGTAAACCGACTGTCAACCATCCCCATAAACTTCAATAGAAAATCGGAGCTGTAGTCTATATAGCTCAGATTTTCAGACGGTCTGATTTCAAATCCGAAAACTTTAAAAAAAACTTACAACATGCACATTTTTCCACCCAGTTTTAGGGCAGAACATGTACTATTCAATGACTAGGGAGACAGCCGAATTTGCAAACTGTGAAAAGAGGCATCAAAAGATGTTAAAATACCCGTCTTATTATTTAATCAGAATCCAACCAGTATTTTGTCAGTGCTGTGTGGCTGTACCCTTAGGCCATGTTCACACGGCTTATTTGGGCACGTATTTCAGCCCGTAATTCACGGCGTACTGCGCGAATTACGGGCTGAAATACGTCCCAGTCATTACGGTAATCCACAGTTCTCATAGAGAACTATGGATTACATCTCCTCTCCCCGCTCGGCGAATCCGCCTTTGGGGAAGATAAGTGACATGTCATTTTCTAGCGCCGCGTATACGGCGCTAGTAATGATAGTCTATGGGCCGGTGAGGTGCCGGCCCCCCGCTCCCGACCCCGTCCACACGACGTAGTTGCGGGGCGTAATTACGCCCCGCAATTAAGCCGTGTGAACATGGCCTTACTGTACATTTCTGTGTTGTTTACAGTAGCTTTACCTTCTGCCCTACAATTCGGTACTTTGCAGCATCTCCAGTGTCTGAGAGGGACTTATACTACTTTTAATCCAGAGTTTCTTGAAGTTATTGAATACCATTCCAGTGTGACAGTCAGAGGGGAAATGGATTTCTATATAATGATGCAAATACTTCCCAGAGACCTGGGTGGCATCTACTGAGGGCCTAGTAAGACTGGGTTCACACAATGTTTTTTTAAACATATTTTGATATAAAATGCACCCAAAATACGCATAGAAAATGCGTCGATAGCTAACTTTTTTTTTTTTTTTTTAAGGTATATGCAATATTCGTACAAAACATTAGATGTGTTATGTGAGGTGTATAGAAAAATTAGTGCATTTCAATTCTTGGTACATAACACATCTTCAAAGCACATCATTTTGCAATGAACAGTGACTAAAGATTGCAAAAAATGCAAGTATTTTGTTGGCACTTAATTTGGGGCATATTTTGATGATTAACACATCAAATGTAATGATGTTTCCTGTACTGTAAAAGGCATGAAAATATGCCTCAAAATACGCACCAAACAGTGCAAGAAAAAAGGCATGAAAAAGTGTTCATAATAAACGCATGTTTCTCCCATTACACCGTGTAAATATAGCCTAAGAGAGTGTGCAGTGCTTCTTTTTCCCACCATTCTAATATCTGACATGGAGAGATGACAGATCAACCTGAAGACAGTTGTGCTGTTCAATCCCTTTTACTCCTTTCAAACATGTGACATACTTCCTATTGTTCAGCATATACTTACCCTGCCGCTTTCTCCCCAGATTTGCGCTCTGTGGACCAGAAGACAAGGCCAGCACGACTCGCTCTCAAAGGCATCAACCACTGGTCAGTAACTCTGCCTTATTTTTTTTTCTCTGCTAAGCCCAAGGAGAGATTGCTGTGGTGGTCCTTCTGTGCTCTCCTCAAAACCTCGTGTGGGAAGAAATTTTGGGTCGCCATCTTAGATACCACTGCATTATTACCAGGGCAGTTCCTAGGCTAAATTACACTCATGGATATGTAAAGAAAATTAGCCACTCCCCCCCCATGTATCATAATGCGCCACAATGAAACACAGTGCATCACCATCATCCAACTCTAAAATAATCATAAAGCTTTACCACAATATGCTACACATAAAACTACTAAATAATAGTCATACAGTTACCAAATAACACTGCTACACCAACCAGAATCCCAAGACCACTAAGACCACATATCACCAGCACACAGTGACCGAATAATACTACCACACCATGACCACATATCACCACATAGTGACCTAATACAGCAACACCGTGACCACATATCACCAGCACATAGTGACTGAATAATACAACTGACCATTACTGAATACAAACTATTATACTTCAACCAATATTACAAACACACAGTGGTGTATACCCGCTGAACACAGGATCTGCACACATATTAATGGTTACAGTAATGTTATATCTAGTGACTCACAGGAGACTTCTCTGAAGAGTTGTTCTCTTTCTCTTCTTCTTCTCCTCCATCTGTCCCAGACGCCATGAAGACTACTCCCGACTCTTCACTGTAAAATTTATAAAAACAAATATCTTAAGACTCCTCCCGTTAACAGCATTTTCCAACCAATTCCAATCTCTATAAAAAACTCCCCATCTATAGCATCTCATATGGTAGCCATGTAAGCCCCTGTACCATGTATAGCCCCCTATAGCCAGGGAGTAGCCCCCGGTCGCCCGTGAGACCCCCGGTAGCCAGTTGATGCCCCCCTGTAGCCAGTTGATGCCCCCTGTTATCAGTACATGCCCCCTGTAACCAGTGATGCCCCCTGTAGCCAGAGTGCCCCCCTTGTAGCCAGTGTGCCCCCATTGTATCCAGTAGATGCCCCCTGTAGCCAGTAGATGCCCCCTGTTATCAGTAGATGCCCCTGTAGCCAGTGATGCCCCTGTAGCCAGTAGATTCCCCCCTGTAGCCAGTAGATTCCCCCCTGTAGCCAGTAGATGCCCCCTTGTAGCCAGAGATGCCCCCTTGTAGCCAATGATGCCCCCCTTGTAGCCAGTGTGCCCCCATGTAGCCAGTGATGCCCCCTGTAGCCAGTAGATGCCCCCTGTAGCCAGTAGATGCCCCCCTCTAGCCAGTGATGCCCCCTTCTAGCCAGTGATGCCCCCACTGTAGCCAGTGATGCCTACCCCTGTAGCCAGAGATGCCCCCCTTGTAGCCAGTGTGCCTCCATTGTAGCCAGTGATGCCCCCCTTGCAGCCAGTGATGCCCCCCCTTGCAGCCAGGATGCCCCCGTAGCCAGTAGATGCCCCCCTTGTAGCCAGAGATGCCCCCCTGTAGCCAGTGTGCCCCAATTGTAGCCAGTGTGCCCCCATTGTAGCCAGGATGCCCCCTTTAGCCAGGATGCTCCCTTGTAGCCAGTGTGCCCTCATTGTAGCCAGTGTGCCCCCTTGTAACCAGTGTGCCCCCCTTGTAGCCAGTGATCCCCCTGTAGCCAGTGATGCCCTCTTGTAGCCAGTGTGCCCCCATTGTAGCCAGTGTGCCCCCATTGTAGCCAGGATGCCCCCTTGTAGCCTGTGTGCCCTCATTGTAGCCAGTGTGCCCCCTTGTAGCCCGTGTGCCCCCCTTGTAGCCAGGTTGCCCCCCTTGTAGCCAGTGATGCCCCCCTTGTAGCCAGTGTGCCCCCTTGTAGCCAGTGATGCCCCCTTGTAGCCAGTGTTGCCCCCCTTGTAGCCAGGATGCCCCTCTTGTAGCCAGTGTGCCCCTCTTGTAGCCAGTGTGCCCCCCTTGTAGCCAGTGTGCCCCCCTTGTAGCCAGTGTGCCCCCCTTGTAGCCAGTGTGGCCCCTGTAAGTAATTATAAAATAACAAAAGAGTACTCACCTGGGTCCGCGCGTCCCGGTCCGGAGCTGCTCAGCAGTGGGAGCTGCAGAGCGGTGTAAGCAGCGTGACGTCATCAGGCTGCTTACGCTGCACGCAGCTCCCAGGGGTCTCCTCGGCGCCCCCTGTGACGCTAATACAGGGGAGGAGTCAGGACGGGAACGATCCATCCTGCCTCCTCCCTGCAGCTGCTGGCTCTGCGCGACTGTTATAAAACAGTCGCGCAGAGTCAGGGGCGCTCCTCCGGGCGGGCAGGGCGGCCGCGGCGCCCCCCTCGGGTGAGCGGAGCCTCGGCGCCCGGGGCGCCCGCCCGCCCTGCCCGCCCCTAGGAACGGCCCTGATTATTACAATGGGTCGCTCTCATAGGGCTCTGTTCCAAATCTTTTATATCCCCTGTGGCATTCTTAAATTTTATTTGTCAGCCACCACCTTGTGGAGCTTATGGACTATTCATGGATCTTACCTGTGCTTACAACCAGGGCCGTTCCTAGAGGCGGGCAAGCCGGGCAGTCGCCCGGGGCACCACCCGCCAGTCAGGAAAAGCAGGTCGGCAACATCTCTCTCAGGGCCGTATGTATTACAGGGCAGTCGGCAGGGAAGAGGGGACGGCACTTCACTATTTCATGGCTTATGCTTAACTTTTTCCTTTAAAGTAGATGCTGCTGCCACCAGGGAATTGCTTCAGAACCCTGTGGCAGCAGCGGCTGAGGTGCTGTGTTGCTGGCGTCCAGTTTATGACTGAGGGGGATCTGAACTACAGCAGAGCAGACACAGCTGCTGTATGCTTCAGACACCTTGAGCTAACCAGCAGCTTCTGTGTGCTGATGACGAGCATCCACTTCCTGCTTTGCCTCTCCCTAACAAGCTCCAAAGTTTCAGGTACAGCGTTCACCCAGTTACTAAGCTGAGGGAAGGTGATCATTTTTATTTTTTAGCAGGTTTCTTCATACTTTCTTGGTCCTGCTGAGCTTTTGTCTCTCCCTCCTGGTATCTTGCCATGATGCTCCCTACAGCTCAGCCTAATGACAGTGCCCAGTCCCTGCCTTCTGCTGTTTAATCACACTGGTTAGGGGTTAAAAGGAGGAAAAGCTGCCCTTAAAGGGGTTGTCTCACTACAGGGATTGCTTTTTATGTTAAAGATCTTGCAAAAAAAACCCATTTGAAATATATGTCCATTAACAGTGCCCACCTTTTCCCTAATATCCCCTTTATGGGCGCATCAGCTTCTCAGGCATTTTAAGCACAGACCTGTTCAATCTCTCCGATACCCCCTGCCAGCACTTTTTGCTATAGCTACAGACCGGCTTCTACTGCACCTAGGGAAGCCAGAAAACCCCAACGCCCCGAATTCAAAATAAACCAAGAAAACGGGACGGGGTAAGATGAATCAATGTAGTAGCAACCCCTTTAATCAGAGGATCAGACGGGAGAATGTGGTTTTTTGGTATACAGTACTAAACCCAAAAAGGGATACATTACTTGCAGTAAAAGTCGTACAGTTATATGTCTTTTTAAATCATGTGTGCGTGTTTTTTATGAAATGTGTATGAATTCAGTGTATAATACATACATTTGTAGTGAAAATTTGCTATGTATTTAGTATGAAAAAATGCATTGTGATTTTATGTATATACATAGCAGAGGAAACTATGCACATGAAAACAGTAACAAAACACTTTAAAAGTCAGTGGTTATACATGGTGCATTTTTTATATGTGTAGTGTGTCTGGTAGGTGTATAAATAAATGTGTGGAGTATGTGTATAAGTGTGCTGTTCGTCCAGGTGAAATACATGGGCAAAAGTGATAAGAAGCGTGTCAGTCATTTACAAGGATTTTCACATGCGATAGGGGCCATACCGGGTGATGCTGCTATACCCTGTTGGGGAAAAAAGTGCTAGTCAGCACGTACTTCACACAGCGCCCTCATTGACTTTCACTTTCCTTGGCACATAAGTGCTGGAAAGAAGTGACTTGTCACTTCTTTCTCCTGGTGCTCAGTACATGTTGGGGAATATGCTGTAAAATCAAGCCTCATAAATGTGAATCATACTCTACTGAATGTGTGGGAATTTTGTGTTCTTTAAAAATAACCTTTGGGAAATCAAGGGCCCATATCATCATTATCATAATACCTTTATTAATAAGGGGAATATATAATCTGAAATTTTTTTAAAAAAAAACAGGCATATTTATCATTATATTTTTAATCTTGGGGATTTTGCTCGGTTTTCTCTGGTGTGCCGGGCTGCGCTTTTTTTGGCCCGGGTACATTGAGGTATGGGAAACTAATACTGAGTTTTTGATTGGGTATTGAATTTTAGGGACCACAGGAAATAGGCCTTGAGACCTTCATGTTTTTGGAGCGAGTTGATTTTTTTGCACTAACAGGCAAGGGAAGTAACCCAAAAGGGGGTGTGCCCAAACACACACTGTGGATAGTTTTAGGCAGTTCACCAAGGTTTAAAAGGGGAATATCTTGGCGAGATACGTCCAGTCTTAGGGTAACCCACAGTTCTCATGGGAAACTATGGATTACTCTCCTCCCTCGCTCGCACAATAGCCGCAGGGGAGATATGACATTAAATTTATTCACAGCGTTTCAACCGTTAATAATAAAGTCAAAGGGGGGCCGACGGGTGCCCCCCCCCCCCCCCCCCTGCTTCCGAGTACACGGCGTAATTGCGGGCGAAATACGTCTCGCAATTATTGCCGTGTGAACCATGCCTAAATGGAGATCAGGTAAGGGGCCTTTTAGCCCACTTTTTTGTATCATCAGGGGCCGTTTGTTTTTCAAAAATCGCCGCTGGGCACTTTTTAACGGGATAAACTCTTTTTTTTCATTTTTTTTCTTATTGTATACTTGGAGAAATATTCCCCCGAAGAACCTACTCAACGGGGTTTTTTTCCCCTTGGGTTATGCCGATTTTTGTTTGTTTCCAATTTGTGTTAGTTTGGAACCAGGTATAGCCACCATAGGTGGGGTTTTCCCTTTTTTGGGCGGGTCCCGCCTTAGGAAGATTGTTAGGAAAATGGTAGGGGATCCTTTTTTTAAACATATTTTGACTTGGATACGTTGCACTGGATAAAATTTTTGCATCAGTGCGCTAATCATATGCCAGACTCCGGGCACGGAGAATGTCACCTTAATTTTTTGTACTTCTTTTAGAATTGTGTATATATATATTTTCCTGGGTTTACAACTAAAAAAAGGAAAAAGATTTTGTTTTGGGAACAATTTGCTATTGATTTTCAGAAACAAATTATATCGTTTACATAAATTTAATAAAAGTTTAATTTAGCTGTAATTGTGGGGGACACTCAATGCTATGATTTTACCATATTTCAGGCACGTTATTTTTCAGTCACATGTGGTGGGGATAAAGTGGTCATGATGTGGGGGCATTATTCAGCATTAATGGGTGGGGATTTGGTATGGGGTTTGAGGGATGATTTAGCACTGGGACGATATGAGGGCTTTGGGGTAAAGGGATTATTCATCACTATGTGGTGGTGAATTGGCATGTTTTGGGGGTAGGGTTATTGGAATATTAGTCTTGGGTTCTGGTTTTGTGATCGTGTTATTTGTAATTGCAGCTATAATAACGTAGTTTAAAACATAAATTTTTTTTATAGCTTTTTAATTTTTCAGCCTGGTTAAGGAGTAATGTTCGCACATACACAGCATTTAAAAGGTGGGGGAGGAATTTCTTCACCCCCCCGATGCAATTTAGCCTAGAAAAAAACCCCGCTTACAACCAACCAATCCACCCTTCATTGAACACAAGAGCCTGCAGCCTGCCACAGCTCCTTACCATCATACCATCATCATTAGCTTCTCTCCCACTGTTTGAAACCACTTCACATAGCAAAAATTTTTCATTTACCCGACCATAACTTTGGGATCCCATTATCAGGCTTCCTCTCACACCTGATCATCCATATACCATAGGACCCCTCTGATTTGTGGCTCCGCGTATCTATACGTGGCCAAGGAATCTAAATGCACAGCGGAGCACAACAGAACAGTATTTAAATCTAAATTTTCTTCCCGAAACAGTCCTTACATTACAACTTAGTATACCTCCACCTGTGAATTTGATTTGTAAGTGTGAGGACGATACTCTTACAGCTTTGTCTCTAACCGAAAAGAGACTTTATATCAAGTTAAATACTAAAACATCTTTAGCCCTCTCCAAATTTTTTATACAACCCCATTCTAGAACAAAAAAATTCTTCAGTTCTGTCTCACAAAATGGAACAAGGTCCAAGAGTGGACTACAGTTTCCTTCAGCGCCTCTTTCTGTCTCTTCAAGAGCAGAATCAGTTGACCTGGAACATCAAGAAGATCCTGATTACCAACCTCTAACCACCACTATTTTACAAGACACTTCACCTCCTTGTTCCAGTCTTCAAGCAGACATCAAAGAAAGACTTTGACTTCAGTCTTTGGCATCCAGAACCGAACATATTAAGGCTAAAATATTTGAATTCACAGACTCCCATAGCACTGTTATTGACCTGAATAACGCCTTTGAGAGGAATTCCAACACCTCTCAAAGTTCTGATCACACCCCTATGGTCCGATAAAGCCTCCCGTCTCTGTTCCAGCTCTGTGATCTAAGGTTTTCTTCCACTGTATCCTTTCTGATTGCCTGCTCCTAATTTCTCATAGGCGTTCCCTCCTTTGGAGTTGGACTTTGATGCTTTATTTGCGTGTTTATCTTTTTTTCCTTCAGTTCTAGGTAGGACTATCCTTATGTCTTCCCATCTTCTAAGGGATAATGTAATGAAACTGTTGCATTTGTTTCTCATGTTACTGTTATGTTTCTTATAGCGTTTTACTGTGCTCTTACTTTCTTATATACTATTCTAGGACCTACACATTGGCGTTTCCATAATATAATCTGCTCACACACACTCCTCCTAATCCTCACATGGCCTTAAAAATATTTACACATAATGTGAAGGGGCTAAACTCCCCTTTTAAACGCTCACTTACGTGGAAGGATGTTAACAAACCAAGCTCTGACATAATTTGTCTTCAAGAAACACAATTATTCTTTTCACACACCAAACACTCTCCCCACATTTTCAATCACAATCTGTGAAAAAAGAGAGCAGGTGTCGCTATCATGATTAAAAACTCAGTAACATTCCAATTTACCCAATTATAGACCCATCTGGCCGATACATTACTAAAATCAGATCCTTCTATAAATAATAAAACTCGCCTTGCAAAGTTAGAAAACGACCTCCCTTCTTTTCCTCCAAAAATCAAAAAAAAACTTTTCTAAAATGAAGTGGCAACCAAAAAACAAGGAGACAGACCTTCGAGGTTATTGGCCAAACTAATTAAAGTACAACACGTTCGAATGAAAATTAATCATTTGAAATCTGAAACAGGAAATAGAATTATAAACCCGTCTGATATCACCAACCAATTTGCTAGATTTTATTCAAAATCATACAACCTTCAAGCGAATGGTAATTTCCAAGTCCCTCAATGAAGAAATTTAATCTTTTTGTCCACTATAAGAAAAAATTTTTAGTAAAAATTTTGCAAAACCAAATCACTTTGCAATATTTTCAATTAACATGCCTACCTATTCCAGATATCCCCTCTTAAGGGCTGCATCGCTCATAGGTCTTCATTACAACCCTTTTCCTTTAATTGGTTAATATGTTCTTCCTAACTCTTGGGTTGGTCTCCAAAAAGAACATACCCCTTAGCTGCTCTTAGTTGTTGGAATGAGCATCTGTCCTTTTTCTCTTGGTCTCAATACAACCTTAACACCTTTTGATCAGCTTTACCACAACGAACATTTAAAATCCTTTGCAGAACTTAAAGGGGGTTTCTCGCAAAAAAGAATAGCTTTTTAAAATTTTAGGGGGAAAACAAAATAAAGACTTTTCCAAATATTTGCTTTGTTCATCTGTTTTTGTTAAGGAGATACAATGAATTAAAAAACCTCCCTGGTATTTCAGTTCCTAGTAACCGACCGTGTACATAACCCCCCTGCTGTTTTTCTAAAAGGATACAGTGAGTGACGCATCACACAGTCGGGGGCAGCCTCTGGGCGAGCACAGTAAAAAAACTTGATTTATCTCAATAAACACACTAATTAGGGGTTTTTTTAGGGATCAATAAAAAATCCTGCTTTTACTTTCAAGAAGCTTCTGACTAATCTGAACTAATTACAACGAAAACACAGAGTTGAAACACCACGGGGCTGTATGCAAATTTCATCAGTCTGAACCCGGGAAGTGACAGAGTATTTTATTTTAGCACCATAAACTCTGTAGGAGACAACCCTTTAAACCCTTTTAACCCTGCCCCATCATTTAAATCCACCCCTTTCAATAAGGATTTACCACAAAGCTTACGATAAGCATAAGACACCCAAAATTTTCCCAAATAATTAAATGGGAAAAAAGGGAAAATTTTACTGAATTTATATGTCCAGTGGGAACCCTGCACATTTGACCCCTTTTAAGTTTTCCAAATGCCTCAACCACGTTGAAACAATGCACAAAATTCACCTCCGATGGTATCTACTTCACACCCGTTTAGCCCGTATGTACCTAGGTCAGCAAGTAACAATGCTTCAAGTATTAAATGGTTTTGGAAATCAGTGTTCCATATGTTATTTAAAATTACGGTTTCCGTAACTCTGGAATTGGCAATATTGAAGATTTGTCTATTAGTTATTCCTTCCTCACTAGGAACAATATTTTTTCATGTTTTAATTGCAGCTCGAGTAGCTTTAGTAGGGCCGCCAACAGAAATTTCAGGGCCCCATACAGTTGAAGCACCTGGGCCCCCCCTGTAAACCCCGCCCCCAGCAACCCGATCGCCCTGCCCCAGCAAAAAAAACGGCCTCTAGGACATAAATGTGCCCATTTTACCACATAATACAGTATGCAAAAAAGAATTGTATGGTGTAGTACACCGTACCAAGAGAGTCACATATCTGTCTGTCTGTCTCACACATCTGTCTGTCTCACATATCATAGACACAGAGCTAAGTAGCTCCATCCATATCTCCCCCCCCCCCCAGCCCACATACAATATCCCCCTCCATGTTTCCCTTGGTCTCGCACCTCACCACCTTCTAAAATAAATACCAGCAAGAAAGTAAAAGTCTAACTCCTATCACAGGGTCAGGTGTTCCCTCTTTTACAATCAGGGACACATGTACGCTGCCACTATACTCGCACCGATATAACACCACCATATGGAGACCACATAGTGATCTGACACCAGCTCGGGTCACATCACATTACAGAGAATACAACACTGATCCAGTATAGAAGTAAAATAACCCCTGAAATCAGGGACTCACCGGAGACGTCATATCTGATGAGTCGTTCTTTTTCCCTTCTCTTCTGCATCCGTTCCACACCGCCATGATGACTTGTCCCGGCCACCACTCATTCCTGTAGAAATTACACACAAATATCTTAGATTTCTCAATTTTCAAGCATTTCTTTACCTATTCCCACCTCTGTACAAACTTCCCAGGGGTGGGAGAGCGGGTACAAGCCATAACCTAGAGGCCTAATATCCTAAGGGGTTGGAGGGTGGGGAAATAACTAACCCCTGGAGATAATGCTACAACTATGGGCTGCTTCCCCCTCAATTATATTACCAGGTAGGTAGTCAAGACTCTAGGTAGGCAAATGGGCAAGGCCCCCGGTAATTAGACAGGCCCTATTTAGGTAGGTAGACCCCCGCCGGATAAGTTGGTAGGCCAGCCCCAGATAGGTTGGTGGGTACCTAGCCACGAGTCCCCTTTAGTTTGTAGGCGGCCAGGCTCCCCTTTATGTTTAGCTAGACTCAGGGCCCCTGTAGAGTTAGGTAGCCAGGGCCCTCTTTAGGGTTAGGTAGAGTCAGGGCCCCCTGTAGGGTTAGGTAGAGTCAGGGCCCCCTTTTTAGTATTAGGTAAGAGTCAGGGCCCCCTTTAGTATTAGGTAGAGTCAGGGCCCCCTTTAGGGTTAGGTAGGTAGCCAGGGCCCCCTTTAGGGTTAGGTAGGTAGCCAGGGCCCCCTTTAGGGTTAGGTAGGTAGCCAGGGCCCCCTTTAGGGTTAGGTAGGTAGCCAGGGCCCCCTTTAGTGATAGCCAAGTAGCCACGGCCCCTTTTAGTGATAGCCAGGTAGCCAGGGCCCCCTTTAGTTATAGCCAGGTAGTCAGGACCCCCTTCCTTATATATAATAATAAAAAAACAAAAACAAAAAAAAAACATCCACTAACCTCGCACCCGCTCCCGGCCACTCCGATCTCCCCCCCCCGGCTCCTGCCGCCTTGCATAGCCGGCGCGGTGAAGTGAAGTCACCGCGCCGCCTACGTCACTAGTAGGGGCCGGCGCCCGGCAGGCTGAAGGGCTAGTGCCTTCAGCCTGCCAGGGAGATCAGCGGAGCACAGCGCCACTAGCGCTGTGCTCCGCTGACACCGCGCAGCCCCGGGAGTGGAGGACATTAGTCCCCAACTCCCGGACCGGTCTCTGGGCGCTCGGGACGCAGGGCCCAGGCGTGCAGAGACCGGATGCGCGGCCGGGCCCTGGGGAGCGACAGCACTGCCTTCGGGGCCCCGGCCCACAGTATGGACCAGCCTGAGCCTGGTTCGGACCCCGCTCTGTCATGAGAAATAAGGGGCCCCCTTATTCCACCGGGCCCCATACAGGAGTACCGGCTGTACCACCTGTATAGCGGCCCTGAGCTTTAGCCTTCACTTAGAAAAATCCCCAAGCCCCTTCACTATCCAAAGTGATTAACAGAGTTAATTTCAACTGTTCTTGCAACCTACAGTTTGTTGATCCTCCTCAAGTCTGTGCTAAAAAACAAGTTCTTTGGGAGCTTTGGCTCTCTTCCAAGTACTACACTAATAGATTCTAGTGACCTCCCTTTTCCTTTTTACTTTAATCTCCTTCCACAAAAGCTATTGTCTAATTGACCGCTTTACTTCCTGTAAGCGCGGATGATGTAGTGTTTAACAATTTTTTTCCTGTTAACCGCTGAGATTATCTTTTACTTACTTGCTGTTCAAGTTCCTATTGTTGCAAAAAGTTACATTTGCAAATTACGTTGTACTGTATAACCTGCTTATGTCTTTCAATAAACTTTTGTTTAACCCCTTAACGACCTTAGACGTATCCATACGTCCAGGTCGTTTGGGGGTTCACGCACCTGGACGTATGGATACGTCCTGAGGATCGCGCAAACTCTAAAGCAGAGTTCGCCCGATCGGCGCAGGGTCTCAGCTGTATATTACAGCTGTATAATGCAGCCTGTGGGATGTATACAGCTCTTAGAAATAAGATTGCATAGGGAGAGACACAGTGACATGTGGACTCAGAGACGGGGGGGGGGGGGAGTCTCGGGAGCCAGCATGAACAGTGAAGGGGGGATGATGTCACCCAGCTGGGAGGGGAAGAAACGCCCCTGCATTTCTAGAATTGAGAAGCTGAGAGCAGGATGAATCAGCCGAACTAAAGACGCGATACATCCCCTTTAAGTAATATACATTCAGGATTACAAAGGCTAAGTCCACACAGCACACAAAAACAGTCAGATTTTCAGCAGTTTTAGTATTTTGAAACCACTGAAAATCAGACCGTTTATCAAGCCCATCGACCTTAATAGTAAAAACAACCCTTTTTCAGCTCATTTCCTGGCGCTGGCGGGAAACGGACCGCAGTTTTTGCGAAAACAGTGACAAAAACTGCGCTCGTGCATCGGACAAAAAGCCATCGGCTTTCCGCCGTTTTTTGTTCTCTGCTGTGTGTTTGTAGCCTAACTCAGTAATTGATGGACAGTCTGTGAAGAACAGGATGGACCCCTGTAAACCATGTCTAGGAGGCCTTCAATGTTTAGCTCTAATACTTTGTGATGTTTAATACTCGTGACTCTTATCACTAATGTCTTCCACTACAGATGACGTTTGTAAAAGTAAAACACTGATTGCTCTGTATTAATGACATAGTTGTGTTGCTATGAACAGGACTTTATAAGGACTATTTCATCTCTATGAAACTAAATTCACTGAATAAAATGTGGATTGTCCCATGTAATTACATTTCATGGTATATGAACATTCAGTTGTGACTTAAAAAAGACTGTGAAATAGTAAGATTTTAATGATGAAAAACACAGGAAGAAAATACAACAGTTGCTATTGAGGTCTGTATGTCCTCAGCCTGTTTCTGGCCACACATCGGTCACTTCTAATATCAAATATGTTGGATTTCAAGATGTTCAATCCTTTTCCCACAGAAGAACTACTACTGTCCGCTTTTTGTACTTTTGTGCAAACTCGAGCCAATTCTTCTTATGACAAGATGGAAGTCAAGACTTCTTCACTTTTTTTCGGGCCACCGTTCCAGATTTGTCTAATGCTTGTCACACGGTGCTTGCATGGACATCTGTGATCTCACTCTTACGAAGCCTACGAGCCGCCTCTACTGCTGTGTTTGTCGCGCCAGGACTGATCGACCTTGTGATGAGCTGACTTGTTGACTCCGATATTTTGCCTGGACGTCCACCTCTTGGCTTTGGAATGGATGGATGGACTTCATTTCATATTACCTAGCATGCC
>JAODAL010057440.1:0-22678 GCA_025379985.1 Phyllomedusa bahiana
ACTATTAAATAGCTACCAGGGTGATCTGATCCTGTAAAATTTTATAAAATTCGCCAGTCAGACCGTCTGGCCCAGGAGCTTTATTATTTTTCAATGCCTTAATTGCCCTGGTCAGTTCATCTGAGGTAACCGGAGAATTAAGTTGGGTCCTATCAGTTTCCGAGAGTATGGGCATCTGCAAATCCCGTAGAATAGAATCAAATTCCGATATATTAATGTTATCTCTAGTGTAAAGACGTTCGTAAAATTGCTGAAAAATCTGATTGGTGTCCCTAGGGTGATGTCTTAGGACTCCCGACGCATCCTTTAAAGGTGGAATATGTCCCTGGCCTCTGGACCTCCTGGCAAGGCGAGCAAGCAATTTCCCACATTTGTTCCCGTATCGGAAAATTTTTGCCTCTGCTACCGAGAATTTAATTTTTTCTTTTTTTTCCAGCCAATGCTCGTATTGCGCTTTTGCGTCCTGGCACGCCTGTTTGGTCATTGTATCACAGTTATTTTGAAGGGCCGTATAGGCCTCCCGTAGGATCGCAGTAAATTTTTCTAAGCCCTGACGGATGCCCTTTTTTAACATGTGCTACATGTGAAATCAGACGACCCCCGGGTAGCGCTTTAGAAATTTCTGGACGACGAGGTTCATGACGTGTGCCAGGCAAGGAATGTGCTCCAGCCTACCAATCTTAAGGGCGGCCAGGAGATTTCGACCGTTATCTGCACACCACCTTGCCTGGCACAAGGTTGTTGTCACCCAGCCAGCGCTTGGTCTATTTGCTTAGAGCCGTCCACAGCTCCTGACCTGTGTGTTGATGGTCTCCAAGACAGATTAATTTCAACACGGCCTGGTTTCTATGGGCACGTGATGCTACCAGTGGACCTTGGGGGAAAGAACCATGCACCATCCCTGCGGTTTTGAAGAGCGTGCGCTGAGCCTGGGTGCCACCGTTACCACCAGAGACATCCACCCAGTGAGCTGTCACTGAGATATAGCGGCCTTGGCCATGCTTACTAGTCCATGTATCGGTGGTGAGATGGACTTTGCCGGACACAGATGCAGACAATGCGCTTGAAATTTTAGATGACACTGGTGGCCCCAGGGCAGGACGGCTTTTCTTGAAAGAAATGCCTCTGGCATTTTATTGGGGCAGGCAAGGGCCATGAGGGCGGAACCCATCGTGTCCACCAGAGGAAAAGGAAAAACATTTCCAAGGGCCAAAACCTGGAAATCCCGACATTCGGGCTTTTGTTTTTGGGGGGTTTTTGGGTTTAAAAAGTTTTTCTGCCCCCAAAACCCCTGGTAGACAGAAGGCTGGCTGCTAGACTGGCCACTGTACGGCGTGCAGGTAAAACGGGTGGAAGGAGAAGGGGAAGGGTCTCTGGGGGTGGGGGGACCCCCGGGGACGGCGGAGGCTGAAGCGGGGGGCAACCCTTTGATCAACTCTGAGGACATGGGCACTGGGAACGCTTGGTTTACGGGGAGGGGAGGGGGACGGGGTGGACGTGGTTGGAACCCCGGGATCGGTGGGCCTTTTTTTCGCCAAGTTTTCCCCCCTTTTCAACTCACCTTCGCTGCATTGGAACAACATTTTGGGTGGTGTTAAACCCCTAAGATTTTTTCCCCTCACCGAGTTTTTTACGGCAAGGCGGCATATACACGGGGTGAAACAGGGGCTTGCTCGAAAAAGGCCCAAGCTTGAGAGGCCCCGGCCTTTCCCACGGCGAAAAGCGGGGAGGGGTGTTCCGCTGATCTTGGCTGGCGGAATAACTAGGGGCTTGTGCGACCGACCTTTTCCCTTTTTTGAGGGGGGCCCCTACTGACAACCCCTCGTTTCCTCCTCGTCCATGATGAAGCGCGCCAAGCAAATTCTGTTTGAAAAGACCCCCTTTGGGCCCGCAAGTCCAATCATCAAAACACAGGTGACTTCCTTTGCCCTACTTCTACACCCGCTGGGGGCTACAAGAAACAGCACTGCAAGACATTGCCGACCGCCGGGGTTTTTGCCGATTGACGTTTTCCTTCCCTCCCAAAGGGGCTACATTGGGGGGAAAGCAGCAAAAAACCTTTTTGGCCTCTGATCTTTGAAATCCCTTTCTGCCCCCCAACCACTTTTTGTCATAAAAAGGGTCTTCAGAAAATGGATTATCCACAGGGTGGGAAAAGGGGTTGACATTTGGGCGGGGCCTTCGCTTAAATTTTTGGCGGAGCTGACGATAGTGATGACAACTTTTTGGCCGTGACTGGGGGGACGAGGAGTAAGACTGCGGATGGGGTTTGCTTTAAACCCACTGAAGAACAGATTGGTACACTGTTCGTTGTTTGGTTTCAGGCACCGCCCCCAGCATGACGGGGCCTGACGGTCCTGAAAACCCGACGACCGCTGGCTTGCGTTTTGTCACCAAACTGAAGGAGACCTCTCTCATACCTCACCTTTCATGCCTACACCCCTCTTTGCTCCTTTACCACCGCATTTGCTCCATGTCAAAAAGATAAAAATTTAAAAAAAGTATGGAAATTTTTTTGAAAGCCCTTTTATTGAAAGACGGCAAATCAAGCATTCTTAAATCCCTCTAATTTCCTACAGCCAACTAGGATTAAAACAATTGTTTTAGCGGAATACCTAAAATGCGGTCTGGTGAAGAACCCTAAGACAAAATCAACGTGTTCTTCCTTCAGTCCCCCGGGATTTACAACTGCCCATAGGGCTTGGAATTTATATTTTAAAAAACTACAACAAAAGCCTATCTGCCCAAAATGAGATTCACCCAGGCAAAAAAACTATTAAAAAGTTACATGGATGAGAAATTGCTTTTTTCAGCAATGACACCGAAACAGTTACTAGAAAATTTCGGGTTTCCCAAAGTAAGTAAAGGGGGCTCTTTTTAACAAAACGGGGGGTCACCGGGGTCCCGCAGCCCCCCAGCGGCGCGGGCCACCGGATTTATCCACCTCTCCCGCCCCGGGGGGCGAGCGGCGCCGTGGGCCCTGCCGGGCCAGGGCGTACCGTTCCCCTGGGCGGCAACTTTCCCGTCCGCGCTCCTGTTTCCGTGCGGGTCCCCCGGCTGCGGCGTGCGTCCCCGGACCATTTTCTATGGGGGTACCTCTCCATCCCCCCGCGCCGGGAAAACCCGCACCAGGCCACGTGGGAGAGGCTCCCTAGTGTAGTTCTCCTCCACGTCCCTTTTCCACATGGAAGCCCAAAATACTCTGAAATTGTGTTCCAAATCCCGGCCCTTCCGATTCTGGTTCGGCCGGAGTTTCACGCCGCCCTGGGGTTTCGGGACCCAATTCCGGTAGACCGCTTGGAGAGACCCTTGGGGATATCCCAGTCAGTGGGGGGCTTCTCAGTGAAACCCATTCATACAGGACCAAGCCGGGGTCCTTCCGTGGGGGTCCCCACAGAGAGAGGATCGCGTTCTTCCCTACGCCCCGGTCCTCTCAGCAACCTGTTGGGGCTTTCCTGGTTTCAACCCATGCTCCCCCTAACTGAGAACCCCCCGAGGTTTGCGCTGGGGCCCGATGTCAAAACCGCTGTCTTTGGGGGACCCCGCCCGTGCCCCCCCGCTGTTCCAAACACCCTCAGACCGGGGGCCAGGGCCCGCCATTAAATACAGATTTTCGGATGTCTTTTCTGAAAAAAAGCCCAATCTCTTCCGCCTCATCGCCCTAGACTGCCCATCGACCTCCAGCCTGGACCAGTCCTCCTCGGGCAGGTGTACCCGTTGTCCGTGCCGGAGACCAAGGCCATGACGGCTTACATACAAGAGAACCTGCAGAAGGGCTTTATCCGGAAGTCCTCCTATCCTGCCGGAGCTGGTTTCTTCTTCGTACAAAGGAAAGATGGATCTCTCCGCCCGTGCATAGACTACCGGGGTCTAAACAAAATTACTGTGAAGAACCGGCATCCTTTACCGCTAATCTCGGAACTTTTCGACCATCTTCGAGGGGCCAAGGTCTTTACTAAGTTGGATCTTCGGGGAGCATACAATCTCATAAGGATCCGCAAGGGTGATGAGTGGAAAACAGCATTCAACACTCGAGACAGACACTTTGAATACCTGGTGATGCCCTTTGGGTTATGTAATGCTCCTGCGGTCTTTCAGGAGTTCGTCAACGATATCTTCAGGGATCTACTATACTCCTGTGACATCGTATATCTTGACGACATCCTGATATTTTCTCCAGACCTACGGACTCATCGGCTACAAGTTCGCCAGGTTCTGCAACGTCTACGCAGTAACCGCCTATACGCTAAGTTGGAGAAATGTCTTTTCCATCAGTCCAGCCTGCCCTTCCTTGGCTACATTGTTTCTGACCGAGGTCTTCAAATGGATCCAACTAAGCTATCAGCAATCCTCCAGTGGCCACGCCCCGTGGGCCTCCGGGCCATACAACGGTTCTTGGGATTTGCCAACTATTACCGCCAGTTTATTCCCCACTTTTCCACACTAGTGGCTCCGATCGTGGCTCTCACGAAGAAGGCTAATCCTAGATGTTGGCCATCAGCGGCAGAGAAGGTATTCTCCGAGCTAAAGGCTGCCTTCGCCTCTGCACCCATTTTGTCTCGCCCAAACCTGGAAAAACCCTTCTCGTTGGAAGTGGACGCGTCCTCTGTGGAATCAGGTGCAGTCCTTACTCAGAAGGCGCCCACGGGGAAGACACTCACTTGTGGGTTCTTCTCAAAGACCTTCTCCCCGGCCGAGAAGAACTATGCCATCGGGGATCGGAGTTGCTTGCCATCAAGATGGCCCTGGAGGAATGGCGCCATCTCCTGGAAGGGGCCCGCCATCCCTTCGATGTATACAAGGACCATAAGAATCTTCTGTACCTTCAATCAGCCCAGCGGCTTAATCCTCCTCAAGCCCGTTGGTCACTCTTCTTCTCCTGATTCAACTTTGGTATCCGCAGAGAAGAATGTAAGGGCTGATGCTCTCTCCCGTGCCTCAGACATCGTCGGAGAAGAATCACTGCCCCAACATATCATCCCGCCGGAAAGCCTGGTTCACGCAGCGCCTACACGTCTTCAACAGGTTCCTCCAGCAGACTATGTGCGGCCGTGCTTCGTAGGAAGAATCCTGAAGTGGGGACAATAGCTCTCTGGTGGCTGTCATCCTCGGTGCCAGGGTCCTACCAGTTAATCTTCGTTCTACGTGCCAGGTCTGGCCAAAGATACTAGGGAGTTTGTGGAGGCCTGTACTATGTGTGCCCGGAATAAGGCTCCCCGCCTCTGTCCTGCCGCTCTGCTGCAACCGTTGCCAACACCCTGTACACTGTGGACACATGTGGCGATGGACTTTATAACTGACCTCCCTCCCTCCTCGGGTAACACCGTGATCTGGGTCATGACAGATCGATTTTCAAAGATGTTTCACTTTATCCCGATGCCCGGGTTGCCGTCTGCCCCTCGCCTCGCTACGCTTTTCTTCATGCATATTTTTCGCCTTCACGGTCTGCCACAGCACATCGTCTCTGACTGAGGAGTCCAATTTGTATCTAGATTTTGGCGTGCCCTCTGTTCCCGGTTGCAGGTAAAGCTGGATTTTTCTTTGGCGTACCATCCTCAGTCCAACGGCCAAGTAGAAAGAGTAAATCAGGTTTTGGGGGCCTACCTGCGGCATTTTGTCTCGGCTCGCCAGGATGATTGGTCCAACCTGTTGCCTTGGGCGGAGTTCTCCTATAATTCTTTGGACTCGGAATCCTCTGGTTCTTCTCCCTTCTACGTGGTCTATGGGCAGCACCCCCGCCCACCTCTCCCTATGGCCTCTTCTTCCGAAGTTCCTGCGGTGGATGCTATGGTTCGAGATATGTCCGGTATTTGGGAGCAGCCGGCTGCGGCGCGCGTCCCCGCTCCTTAGGGCGCGCGCGCGCCAGTCTACTCTGATTTAAAGGGCCAGTGCGCTCATTATTGGTTGTTGCCAATCACTGACTCTATTTAAGGGTTACACTTCGGGAACGTCCCCACCAAATCTTTAGTGCCTTCTAGCCTATTGAGAAAGCGTTCTGAGTGCCTTCCTCCTGTCCATGTACCGTACATCTTTGCCTACGCCTCTCAACTACGAACCTTTGCCGCCTGCCCTGACCTTATTGCCTGTCCCCGACTACACCTCATCTGACGATTCTGTACCTCGCTACTCCTTGGCCGCCACTGCAAGCAAGTCTCGCCAATGGAAGCGACCTGGTAGTTTCCCGTTGCAGCAAGTCCATCCCGCTTTGCGGCAGGCTCTGGTGAATACCGGGTTCTACTTAGACTCCGCTCCCTGGTGTGGCTTACGCCATCGCTTGCCACTACTGACCGTCGTGACAACTGGGCTGCACAAAAGTGAAAAACAGCTATTTAAAATTTATACAGATAAGAAAAGGGGGTTTTTGCACCAATGAAATACAGCAGCAGTTACTAGAAAACTTCTGTATCCTAATGTAAGTACAAGGTGGCTCTTTGAACAAAACTGGGCTGCACAAAATAAAAGGTAAAATTTCACCTGCGAGGTGTGCTGGTCAAAAAGTGGTAAAAAATGCAGGTTCAAAGCAGAGTCTAGGCTACACAATATACACCCTCCTTTCAAAAGCCTGTCTGCCTGTCTGTGTTCGTCACCCCCCACCCCCTCCCCGCAGCTGTACAGCGCTAGATGCTTCCTTAAAAGTCTCTGTCTAACTAACTAAGAACTGAAATTCTCTAATCTACCTATATTATAATGTTCACAGCTAAAAACATAGGGCGACATGTATGAATCTCGCTGCGTCGGAGCACATGTTTTCGCCAGTTTTCTGGTGAAATTTGCTCCTCATGTATGTCGGCGCCCGAGGTGCGCTCATACATGCCGTGTAAAGTCCGCCGCGCCTCGCCAGTGTGTGAGGCGCAGTGCGGGACTGCGCCTAATATTCACCGCCCGAGGAGGTGCGCTTGTACATGCGGGGAAAAGTTCGCCTCGCCATTTATTTCTTTATTTTCATTACACCCATACTATTGATCATTGGCTAACGAAAATAAAGAAATAAAAATGAATTTATTGAATTAATATTTTTTTGTTACCCCCATATTATTGTTCATTTTATATACAGATCGGTACAACTTCGGGAGCATTATTATTTGATTTCGCCCATGTACAGTTTTATTATAGATTGCATTAGAAAACCCATAAGAGCGTCGCTCGCTCTCCCATTGGTCCAAACAACCGCGCCTCTTTTAACTTAGCCAAATCACAACAGAGCTCGCTCTGCATTTCTTTTCCCCATAGAACTCTATGAGAAGGTAGCTCAGCCGCTGATTGGCTAAGCTGGACGAGCCCCTCTTCCCTCCAACCAATCACAGTACTAGAATATTTCCCATAGACAGTAATAACTTTTAGATCGCCCTTCTATCGCGCCCTTCTTTCTCCACTCAAAATATACGGACTACAAATGATTGGTGGATTCATCTCTGCCGCCTGGGATCAACCAATCAGCTCTTTTCTGCCTTTTTACTGTATTTTGAACTGTCCCGCCTTTGAATTTGATTGGTCCATACTTCTCCACAGCTTATAATGGTTCACTGTCGCTCCTATTCTGATTGGTTGGTTTCTGCCGACCAATGAGAATAGCTTACAGAATTTGAATTACTGTATTTCCCGGCAATTCTCTATATCGCAATTCCTTATGTAGCGCCGGTCTCGGCAACAAACGCATTGTTAGGGATTTGATTCATGTATGTTTATAGAAGGTTTCAGCTCTTTTTCAGATAATATTTTACATTTAATAAAAACTCCATGCTGCACGGCGCTGAGAGATGAGATTTCATTGCCCCGATCTGGCCATAGACTACAATAGGAAAAAGTAGCTCGTGCTCTGATTGGCCGAGATAGCCAAGTCCCCGGTAGTTCAACCAATCAGCTCTTTTCTGCCTTTTTACTGTATTTTGAACTGTCCCGCCTTTGAATTTGATTGGTCAATACTTCTCAATAGGTTATAATGGGTCCCTGTCACTCCTATTCTGATTGGCTTGTTTCTGCCGACCAATGAGAAGCGCTTACAGAATTTTAATTACTGTATTTCCCGGCAATTTCCAAGATCCTAATTCCTGATGTGTGGAAAGTGTTTTTGTTTTATTTTTTTTATTAAAGAAGGTTTGAGCTCTTTTTCTGAAACTGTTTTATACCTAAGAAAAGCGATTTTTGGAATCATACTCCATGCCGCACGGAGCTGAGAGCCGAAATGGTTTCCTTTTGCGATCTTCTATATGTTTCCTCTCATGTTACGTTCTCCCTTCACTTCGCCTCCTCCGGATCATTTAGACCAGAATCAACTAGGTCTGCCTGTCGGAGCTGGCGAGCGCTGCAATGTGCCGCAGTTTGCCGACCCGCGATCATACATGCCTCGGAGTTTTCGAACGCGCCGCATCCCGCCCTAGAACGCCCACACCGCGCCCATTACACACCCCTTCATGTGAGGCGCATCTGAAAGTAGCGAAGGCTGCGCCTAACATCGCATCCCTGCGTCCGACAGGGGATTAGAGTCGGTGAGGCGCCGTTTTCGCCAGAAAACAGGCGCAACTCCCGATCATACATGTCGCCCATAGTTGTCTGTATGAATAAAGAGAAGAACTGTGTCTCTGAGCTGAGCTGTATTGAGAGAGACCTAGCACACGTCCTGCTCTAGTGAGAGACACTGAAACACTGATGCTGAACAGGAAACACTGTTCTATGCAAAACGAGGTCATGTGATTTTTCCAGCCAATCACAACCATACACATCACAGTCATGACGTCGCACACCCAGCTCACCCTGCTCTATGCTCTAAGCTGATTTTCTGGCCGCCAAAATGACAGGAAGCAACGAAAATGGCACGATAGTAATAGATTATCTACAGAATGTCACCTCAAATATAGCGTGATTGGAAATTTCCGATCAGCCTAAAAATCGTGCCGATTTCAACTTTGTCGATTATAATCGCTTATCCCTATATTTTACAAATAAAAAAAATATTTAAAAAGTAACACATAATTGGTATCGCTGTGTCCATAGAAGTCCGATCTATTGAAATATAACATCACTTATCCCATACGCTGAACACTGTAGAAAAGAAAAAATTCCAAATACCAAAATCTGACTTCTTTGGGTCATTAAAATATAGAGTAAAAGCATGTTTATGTACCCTACGGAGACTTAGGGCGACGTGTCCCAACACACCAACGCCAGTTTTTTAGTCTATTTTGCACCAAAACCACTTTTGACGCCATGTTCTTGCTGCAAAGGAACTGTCGTACACCAAAACTAGGCGCATTATATGCCGGGCACCACACTTTGCAATGCGCCTAAATATGGGACACTGTGCGACCCCGTCGCGCAATGCGCCTATTGAGGCGCATTACATATGTTATGCGCCTCCGTCAGGCAATGCGCCTCGATAGGCGCATTACATATTCTACCAATGATATGCTATGCGCCGCAAGTTGCGCAATGCGCCTTTTTCACATGATTCGCCTTTTTAGGCGCAATGCGTCTTTTAAGGTGCATTAAGTTTTCTATGCAAGGTATACCTCATGCAAGATTTTTGAAAGGATTGGACTTTCTGGCGCATTTTACATTGATTTAATTTGCCTAAAACTGGTGTGGAAACACCACTTTTCTGACATCTCGCCCTAAATGTTGATGTAAAAAATGTATAAAAAAGTTAAAAACAAATATTAAAAGTTCAAAACATCCCCCTTTAGCCACCTAACAAATAAAAACAAAGTTACACAAATTGATGTCACTGTGTATGTAAAAGTCTTATCTATTAAAATATAACATAATTTATCTCATTAGGGGAAAACTGTAGAATAAAAAAATTCCCAATGCCAAAATAGCATTTTTGGGTCATTTTGCATCCCCAAAGATTGGAATAAAAAGTGATTGTATGCCAGAATAACACTAATAAAAACTAAACCTCCTTTATGTCACACAGCTGCACAACCAACAGGGTATTTCTGCCTCTGCAAACTGGTAGGACAGATGGAACTTTTAATCAAGACAGAAAAGTCAGAAAATAAACTAATTAACTAGAGGCTACTTCCTTAAATAGTTAGAAAACTAGCATGCCATGTATTTTTTTTTTGACCTGTTGCCATTTGTCCTACAACCTTGTTTTTGGGAGAACTTCACATCTTGTCCTACCAGAATAGGTAACATACCTCCTGTCTAAGATCCCTACCTTGGAGGACATTACTAGATAATTTCCCTACTAGTGGTTAACCTTGTGCCCTCTTCTAGAGAAGAGTTTAGGTTGCACTGTCATTACTTCTTCAGACGTATTAAGAATCTATCTGGACATAACAAAGTAGTTTAGGAAAGCAGGAAGTCTCCCAACCTTGCTCCAAGGAAGAATAGTTGGCAGAATGCCTCAAAATCCACATTGAGTATTGTACTTTTCTTTCTTGAATAAAGTTCCATCGGTCCTACCAGTTTGCAGGGACAGAAATACCCATTCAGTTGTGCTGCTGTTGAGACTAAGGGAAAACAGATTTCCATTTAGAATTAATCGCTGCAAAAAAAAGAACTCTCACTCAGGTCCATAGACTGAAAGATATTGGTTATACAGTTAAAAGTTAGAAAATGCTGTTTTTTTTTTTTAAGTACTAAAACATAGTGTAAATTCTACAAATTTGGTGTCACCGAAACTATACTGACCTGCAGAATACAGATAAAGTGTCATTTATACCAAACGGTAAACTCTATAAAATACGAAACCCCTGCAAATATGGCACAATTATGTTGTTTTTGCATTCCTCCTCTCATAGAATTTTTGGAAGATTTCCCAGTACATTACATATCTCTTATCGGGAAAAAAACAAGCTCTCATATGACTTTGTAGATGGAAAAATAAAAAAAAGTTTTGGCCTTTGGGAGGCAGTGAAGACAAAACAAATGTAACAAAGAAAAAATTGGCTGCAGCGCTTAGGGGTTAATGGGAATATTAACTGCACCATATAATGGACAGAGAAAAAAAATTCTTTGTGGGGTAGAACATGAAAAATATTGAAATTGCAGAATTTTTTGAAGTGGTTTCATTTTTTGGAGTTCACTGTTTGGTATATATGACATGCCATCTGTATTCTGCAGATCAGTACTATTCCAGAGATACTATTCTTTTTAATTTTCATTATGTTTTAGTACTTTAAAAAATAAAAGCTTTTTAAATTTGTTTTGCAGTGCCATTTTTTATCATCAAAACCTGGTCCTGAGTGAGGGCTTACTCTTTGCAGAATGAAGTGTCGTTTTTATTGGTACAATTGTGGGATACATGTAGCTTTTTGACACTATTCCAATGTTTTAGGGACCCAAAATGACCAAAACTAAAATGTTTTTTTTTTTTTTTACTATGGTGTTCACTGTATGGGATAAATTATGTTTTATTTTAATATAGTTTTCTGGACAATGCAATACCAATTATGTTTAACTTTTTTATTTCTTATTTTGTACTTTAGTCCCCCTAGGTATTTGAACACCTGGGGGCACAATCACTTGTACACTGTTCTATAGCAGCAGACATGGATCTCCTATTACATTGTACTAGAGTAACATGGCAGCCTTCATTAGGCCCCCAACTGATGGGCATGCTTTTATCTCTTTGCGGCCTGGAATGGTTCTTTAATCCATTAGATGCCTGACACGCAGGAGAGGTCGACCCCCACTCTCCCCCATTTCAGTTACAATACAGCGCAAACCTCCCCTGCATGTCAGGATGAAGAGTACAGTGAAGAGAAACGGTAGCTCTAGATCTGCAGCAGCAGAAAACAAGTGGGTAAGTATCTGTTTTTTTGTTTTTGTTTTAACCTAGACCCCATTTCAGCTTCATTTTTTACAAGTGAATAACCCTTTTAATTACTAACTATAGAAGATTCCTGCCACACATGTACCACACATTTTCAATGGACAGCAAATTTTACCATCATCCTCAAATAATTCCAGCATTAATTAGATCCACACCCCCATATACAGTGCCTTGTGAAAGTATTCGGCCCCCTTGAACTTTTCAACCTTTTGCCACATTTCAGGTTTCAAACATAGAGATATAAAATCTTAATTTTTTGTGAAGAATCAACAAGTGGGACACAACTGTGAAGTTTAACAAAATGTATTGGATATTTTAAACTTTTATAAAAAAAAACAAAACTGAAAAGTGGGGCGTGCAATATTATTTGGCCCCCTTAAGTTAATACTTTGTAGCGCCACCTTTTGCTGCGACTACAGCTACAAGTCGCTTGGGGTTTGTCTCTGTCAGTTTTGCACATGGAGAGACTGAAATTCTTGCCCATTCTTCCTTGGAAAACAGCTTGAGCTCAGTGAGTTTGGATGGAGAGCGTTTGTGAACAGCAGTTTTCAGCTCTTTCCACAGCTTCTCGATTGGATTCAGGTCTGGACTGTGACTTGGCCATTCTAACACCTGGATACGTTTATTTGTGAACCATTTCATTGTAGATTTTGCTTTATGTTTGGGATTATGGTCTTGTTGGAAGATAAATCTCCGTCCCAGTCTCAGGTCTTTTGCAGACTCCAACAGATTTCCTTCCAGAAAGGTCCTGTATGTGGCTCCATCAATCTTCCCATCAATTTTAACCATCTTCCCTGTCCCTGCTGAAGAAAAGCAGGCCACAACCATATGCTGCCCCCACCATGTGTGACAGTGGGGATGAGCTGTGTTGCTTTTACGCCAAACATATCGTTTTGCATTGTGGCCAAAAAGTTCGATTTTGGTTTCATCTGACCAGAGCACCTTCTTCCACATGTTTGGTGTCTCCCAGGTGGCTTGCGGCAAGCTTTAAACAAGACTTTTTATGGATATCTTTGCCACTCTTCCATAAAGGCCAGATTTGTGCAGTGTACGACTGATTGTTGTCCTATGGACAGACTCTCCCACATCAGCTGTAGATCTCTGCAGTTCCTCCAGAGTGATCATGGGCCTCTTGGCTGCATTTCTGATCAGTCTTCTCCTTGTTTGAGAAGTTTAGAGGGACGGCCTGGTCTTGGTAGATTTGCAGTGGTCTGATACTCCTTCCATTTCAAAATGATCGCTTGCACAGTGCTCCTTGGGATGTTTAAAGTTTGGGAAATCTTTTGTATCAAAATCCGGTTTTAAACTTCTCCACAAAAGTATCACGGACCTGCCTGGTGTGTTCCTTGGTCTTCATGATGCTCTCTGCGCTTTAAACAGAACCCTGAGACTATCACAGAGCAGGTGCATTTATACGGAGACTTGATTACACACAGGTGGATTATATTTATCATCATCAGTCATTTAGGACAACATTGGATCATTCAGAGATCCTCACTGAACTTCTGGAGTGAGTTTGCTGCACTGAAAGTAAAGGGGCCGAATAATATTGCACGCCCCACTTTTCAGTTTTTGTTTTTTTTTACAAAAGTTTAAAATATCCAATAAATTTCATTCCACTTCACAATTGTGTCCCACTTGTTGTTGATTATTCACAATTTTTTTTAAATTTTATATCTTTATGTTTGACGCTTGAAATGTGGCAAAAGGTTGAAAAGTTCAAGGAGGCCAAATACTTTCGCAAGGCACTGTAAGCTCTCCTCAGACAATGAACAGACGTATTTTTTCTTCTGTCCCAACAGAACTTCTAGGTTTATTTTTGTTTATTTTACTATTGTGGCTGCCTATGGTGGAGACCCAAGAGTTTCTTGATTCATTCCCTATTTCCCCACTACTGATTTGCCTAATTGGCCCAGGATCCCAGAGTTTCTGGTGCAGTCATGGCATGGGGATGTCTCAGCCTGCTTTCCAGTTTAAACTCAGCAGTGCTTCCTACTTTGCTGACATCCGGAGGTCGGATTCTTCACACCAGCAGAGTAGCGCAGTAGTAGAGGGTGGCTTCCTCTGCCGGCTTATATAATGGCGTGTTGGCGCTCCTATGTGCGCTGTCAGGCTGCTTACTTTCCATTGTACAAATGTAGGAAATGAGTTCTCATACTATCAGATGCTTCTGGTAGTTTATGCTGGTCTGTGCTTGCATTCTTCTTCTGGTTCAGAAGATTGGTTCCTGCTGTCTGTTTTATTTTCTGAAGTCTTATATCTATTAAGCAGCAGAAAACATGAGAATAGAAGCTGGAAGTTATGGCACAGGTTCTGTGCTAATTGGTCTCAGCTCCTGCTTGGTAACTGAGTATTTTAAATCTGCCACATGGCAATTCTGTTGTTTAAGCAAAAGTTAATCAATTAGGCTACGGCCACATGGCAGTGACAAAATACCAGTCGGATTCTGATTAAGAATCTGGCTGGTATTTTATAGTCTTTTGAATGGTTTTGAGGGGCAGTTCTGTTCACAGTGTCACATCAGAGGAGGGGCAGTGGGCGCTAACTGCCACCCAGCCCACTGTCCCTGCCTACTTGGCATGCTGCCCTAGATGGCAAAAAAACTTTGAGATTCTTAGTTCACATGTTTTGATCAAAAAATGCTTAAGCCCCCCCCGGCTACCAACGGGATCTCAAGGCGGGTGGTCCTACTCTATTTTTACCTCTCACTTGAATCAACAGACTTCTCATTTGGGTCAACAGACCTCCATAATCCAGAGAGAAAAATAAAAAATGCACCAACCTTACAAGCATACTGCACTGATATAACAACCTGTGGGAGGTGGGCGGGTGCAAGAGACCAAAATGGAGGCATCCATTCCTCCCTATATAAATTAAAAGCAATATATGCCAAATTCAATGTATAGTTCTGCACAAAAAACATTTCTGATAAACACAATGTGAACCTGGGTGCCACTGGCACGGTTGCGGCATATATATATATATATATATATATATATATATATATATATATATATATATATATATATATATATCCACCATCAGCTAAAAGGGCTAACAAACAATACATGGAAACCTCTAAAGAAGCATTTATGCTTAAGCATTTTTTGATCAAAACATGTGAACTAAGAATCTCAAAGTTTTTTTCATGTATTGTAGATAGCATAAATGCTTCTTTAGAGGCTTTCATGTATTGTTTGTTAGCCCTAGATGGCAGACCCCAACTGGACGACAAGTCCTACGCTACTATGTGCAGGGCCGTCAGGGGAACGCAAAGTCAACATTCCGGGTCGATAATGGTACGGGTACGCCAAAGCCACAAATCAGAAACCAAGAGAATAACGGAAGCCAAGCCAAGGGTCAAAACACTAGAGGGAACGCGGTACCAAAACGTAGGACAGAAACGAAGTCTAGGAGCAAGCCGGTGTCAGGAAATCTGGAGTAACAACAAGCAGGAAACCAGGAGAAGGACTAGGGAGACCCTTTCACAGGCAAAGGTTGAACACAATGAGCAGTTTTAAATGAGGTGCCTGGACACTGCCCCAGCAGCTGATTGGTGCAGCCTCCGGGCACCTCTATTGGCCTGTGTGACACACCCTCTGAACTGATTCGAAGCCGGGCTGTCAATCCTATGCTCATGAGCCAGTCTTCTCCCTGGGTGTGTCGCCCGGCTAGAGGGATTAACCCCTGTAGCGCCTTGCTCCTCCACGGCAACAGCGTGTGCCCTGACACACAGTTTGCAGATTTGCCTGTCCCCTTTAACCATTGACTAGCACAGCTTCCCCCCAAAAAACAGACAGAAGATTGTGCATGTTCCGAGTTTGAATCTGTCCGGGTGAAAATCCGTTCAGTGTAGACTACTGGGCAAATTTTCTATTAAAGTCTATAGGGATGGTTTCTTGTTGGTTTTCAGACAGTTTCCAAATCAGCAAACCGTCTGAAAATCAGACGAAAAAAACACGCCATGTGGACGAACCCTTATTCTTTGGTTGTATTGCAACTGCAGAAAATCTTCTAGAGGTTTCCAGAATGCTGTCATGGGAGATTTACTGTTTCAAAACTGATGCAAAGGGGTATGGAAGAGTGAAGACGTGTCGTCTTCGAGCTCCTCATCCCACCTCATCTATTTGGCTGGCTCTGCCTCTGCAATATGGGAAAAACGACAAAGAAGAAAGGCCTGAGGTCCTCCACCCGGCCCCTATCGCCCCAGGGTGATATCGGGGCGTTTTTCCACCCGGCGACCCCGCAAACCCGTCCGGGTACAACAGGGCCCAGGCACCAACAAAATGGCGGCGGCTCCATGCCTGTGAGCCCGCAGCGAGGATCTCCGGCGCTCCTACCTCAGACAACTGCCTCCTCACCAGCGGAGGAACGCCGACCCAAGCCTCTCCCCAGCTCCGGTCTCGCTCCACCTCAAGCGGTAATGGGCAGTCGACCCGCTGCAGAGAGCACGCGCCACGCGAGTCAGCAAGATGGCGCCGCAGCTTCATCACCCGCTGGGGCCACGACCTCTCCGTCTCCACCGCACGGCTCCCGACGGCCGCACCGGACTTCTCCGGACATTGCAGGTAACAGCTCCCCGCCTGCTGCCCACGACCAAGTTAGCGCTGGAGCCGTCATGTTTCTGTACTCCGACGCTCAGCATGCGGCCCCGGGGGACGCAGTGAGAGGCCCTGCTCCGCAGCCACACAGCCCAGCGCTCCAGCAAGAGACACTAGAGGCCCAAACACCTGGTAATCTATCCATAATGGATTCACCTGTGCCACCTGCCACAGCCTTACTGCCACCTACTCCTCAGGTGTTACATATTGCTGATCCCTCAATACACCTGCAGGGGACCATGCAAACAAGTACCTCATTGGCTGATCTTGCAGCTTCACCCCATGCAAGGGACCTGCTGCAATTTGATCCCTACCTGGAGAGCAGAGACACCCAGACTGCATCACCAATCTCGGCTACCCAGCAAAGCGTTCAGCTCCTACACCACCTCAGGGCAGCCGTCATATTCCTTCTCCGGTCCATACTCTTGCTTTGCCACCAATGGCCTTGCACACACCCATCCACCCATCCGAAAGGCCTTCTCCGCATTGGTCTACCTGCTCCTCATGGGACGGCCCTGCTTGTGCACCTGCGGATAGCCCAGCCGGAACCCACATCTCTTCTCCCATTCCACATCCGGAGGACAGCCTGTTCAGAGAAGCGCCCATACTCTACTGCACTCCTTCTCATGTCCAGTCCTGTGCCTCAGAGAGCCCTAGACAGGCCCCAACATCGCCCCATCGGCCTACCACCTCCTTCATGCACTCAAGAAGATGTTCGCATCTCAGCTGAACAAAACCAGAACAAACCAATCACTCTCTCTGACCTGCATGATTTGGCACGATCCTTACCATCCAGATCTGACCTTTCAGCCTTAGCTACTCGTATTATGGGAGAATGCAAGCAAGAAATGTCTCTCTTCCGCTCTGAACTCACCTCACTCGGTTCCAAAGTGTCTGTCCTGGACCAAACCCAGCAGTCTAACTCATTGTCCATTCAGGCATTGCAATCCTCTGCATGCCAGCAATCTTCTCCTATATTCGCCTTACAACAGCACATCGACGACTTGGAGAACAGGAGTAGGCGCAATAATATTAGAATCCGCGGCCTCCCTGAATCCGTCACATCCAAGGAACTATACCCGGTCCTTATAACAATCTTCAATGACCTACTTGACAGGGCCCCGTCTGCTCCTATTGAGATTGACAGAGCCCATAGAGCGCTCCGTCCTCCGGTGCTGGATCCTAAAAAACCAAGGGATGTAATATGTAGAGTACACTTCTATCAGGTGAAAGACGACATTCTACGCTGTGCTCGTCAAAGACAGAAGATCTTTTACAAGGATGTTCCCATACTGTTACTCCAGGACCTATCGAGGCACACTTTGGCCCAAAGAGCTGCCCTAAAACCCCTTTTGGCCATTCTACAGGAGCGAAATATCCCCTATCGCTGGGGATTCCCCTTCGCCCTTTTCATACGAGGAAAAGAGAAGCCGTATACCATCCGATCCCCTGATGATATCCCTTCAGTACTCCAAGGGTTGCATATCCAAGACGTCGTCCTGCCCCCCTGGCCTTCTTTGGACTCTTATGTCAACAAGCCTCCGGCTCAAGAACTGGCAGATCTGCGAGGACTCCCTCCACGGAGAATAGACGCTGACGCCACCGCACTGACTCCTCTACCAACTCCAACCTGTCTTAAAAGACAAATATGGATTTGAAAACCAAGAGTATCCTTTGCATATTGTAGTTTTCATCGATGGACCTTTATTAACCAGTATATGTTAAAATATTACTAGGATGTTGATGTCCATTGTACTCTCTTCTTCTTTATAGCAGCTTTTGAATACATTTCCCTGATACGGGATTCCCCCGGTTCAGAAGCACCTTGTTGCGTAACACGTCTGCAAGAGCCAGCCATTCATCTCTCTTTTTTCTATCTCTTCACGTATAGGTGGTGGAGCACATATGTGTTTTATGTGTATTCCTGCCTCATTCTTCTCCGCCTAGCCCCAGTAGGATCCAGTCCCGATATAGGCCTTTTCTTATGCTCTAGGGATATTCGACTTTAATACAGTCACCGACATAGTTCCATCTGCAGGCCCCTCTACCCCTTCTAAACAATAAAAAAAACTACTCCTTTAAAACATACCTTTTAATAACACTAAATTAAAATATCTATCCGGGACACCACAAAGAAGGGTAATCCCTAAACTGTCACCTACACCATGAACCCTGTAGTACCTATCACAACGGAGACACCGCCCCGATAAGGGCGACCCCGTGATTAACTCCTATACTGTATCCTATCAAGAAACAACTTGATACACCTAGTGCGAGGCACATCTGGGCAAAGCATGATGGTAGGACTGACGCCATTCAATTCAGAGGTATTGATTTAGTAAAACCCCCTTTGAGAGGGGGTGATTGGGACAGACTCTTTTACAACGTGAAACACAATGGATATATAAACTCAATTGTGTAATTTCCAAAGGGGCTAAATGAGTCATTGTCGTTTATGTGCTTCTTGTGACATCCTCTTGGATATTTTTATACTTATATAACCCTCATTAAAACACTGATTCCCTTTTTGTGATTATTTATGCCTAATACCTATATTTTATACTAAACATAGATCTTTTCATGTGTACTCCGTTCATGATTATACATTCTCGGTTTTGGCCATTTGTTGCTTGCTTTTTTTTGGGAGTCTTATACATGGACACGAGCACATTCTGGTTATTTGTACTGGCCTAGGGTTTGGATTTTTGCGCTATCTGCCATCCGGCTGTTTGTTTTGTGGCTCACATATCATTTCTGGTATGTTAAACACATTGCGCGGCGCAGTCGTGATATTGGGGCATGCGCGTAGCTATCTGTGGGCTTTTTTGACGCAGTCGCAGCACATACTGTGATGCGGGCGCCGCCATGTTAGGTTTTCCGCGCGTGCGCTCTTCATGTTAGTGGACGTCACCGATTGGCGCATGCGCGGTGGGACGCGTGAATTCGGCGCCGGCCGGGGGTTTACTTTGCGGACATAAACCGCACTACACTTTTGAGACGCCGGATTAAACGTGGGTACACTGTTGGAAAATGTGTTATAGGGGGCGTTTACTCTCTCTCTGGGTTGGAGGAGTACCCCTGGGGGGTGGATATATATACCCTCCTCTTGGGAAAAATATTGTGGGACTCTGTAACTCACATCCCCCATGTGAGTTCCCATCATTTGGAGATAAAACCAACTCCTTTTTGAGACTTCCATTTGGAATCCCTGTGATAGAATAGACTGAGATTCAGGTATATATGTCTTTTTTGGGCTTGGTTTGTATTTTTGAATGGATTTAATTTCTTTGGATGGTATTTTACCAATTTTATTGTTTTGTTTTTTGTAGATGGATGTTAATTGCTTAATCTTTTGACCCACTGAGGAATCCCTGGAATGGGATGAAACGCGTTTGGGGTTTTAATTTTAGCGTATTATCCACTCTGGCGCCTGGGTTACATCGCCCTATTGACCATAGTTCCCAAAGTTCGGTCGAAGGGCGCAGATAAGTATTGGCACTCTTTGTATACCCCTTTATTTGTAATTTGGCTTATTGAGGGTATTTTTGTCAGTTTCCTTTTGTGAATAGTCTGATTTATTATTCTAGTGCCACTAGCACCTGCCTTGGCGCCGTTTTTGTAGATACATTGCTAATCAAGCTGTATTTTTCCTTCTGACTTCACCTAGTAATATATATACAGTCGGGACGTTAGATAGGATACAGTATAGGAGTTAATAAACGGGGTTCGCCCTTATCGGGCGGTGTCTCCATTGTGATAGGTACTACAGGGTTCATGGTGTAGGTGACAGTTTAGGGCAGTACCCCTTCTTTGTGGTGTCCCGGATAGATATTTTAATTTAGTGTTATTAAAAGGTATGTTTTAAAGGAGTAGTTTTTTTTATTGTTTAGATTTATTTTTCTATTCCTATAATTTACACACGTGGGAAGCATTTTGTTGTCCCTCTACCCCTTCCCCTCTTTTTTTGCCTGCTTCCTGGTTGTGTGTGTGTGTGTGCACCTTGGTCCACACTACGAGCTAGATAAGCGGCACATTTCATGCTTTCTATTCAAAATTGTACAATCTTCAGCCCCCCACCTCCTCTGTTACGAGGCTGGATTTCCCTGCCCTTTCTCTAACTCCACCTAACATTGACTTTTCCGAGTTTAAATTTCCTCTCACTGCCCCAGAGGTTTCCTCTGTTATCCTAGGCCTGCCCAGTGGGAAAAGTCCAGGTCCGGACGGATTCACAGACAAATTTTAGAAAACCTTCCGAGAAGAGGTAACTCCCCTACTATTACAAGCTTTTAATTATGTCTCCTTGGACAATCTGTTCCCTGACCATGCGACTCTGGCCCATATTGCCCTTATACCTAAACCAGGTAAAGATCCCTCCCTTTATTGCAGCTATAGGCCAATTTCTCTACTAAATGTAGACCTAAAGATTTACGCCAAACTATTAGCAAATAGATTAAACTCTGTGCTCCCGGACCTCATACACCCTGATCAGGTAGGGTTTGTACCGGGAAGAGAGGCGCGGGACAACACCCTGAAAACCTTGGATGTGGTCCATCACGTCCAATCCCAGAGGATTCCCTTGGTGGTCCTATCCCTAGATGCCGACAAGGCTTTTGACAAAATTAAACTTCTCCCTTGGGCACTGGGGATGGGCCCTTTTTTTTATCTCGAAAATATTTGGCCCTCCATGCCCCTATGCAAGTTGAAGATAAAAGGCACCCCTCAGACCCATTACAATAAAAAATGGCCACGACGGGTTTTGCCCTGTCCCCCCTCCTGTTGTCCTGTTAATGGAAAATCTATTTTCAGCAATACGAAATAACCCAACGTCACAGGAATCAATATTGCAGGATTGAACTTAAATGTTCCATTTGCGGACGTCCCTAATATTTTTAACTAATCCCCCCACAAAATCCCCCCTTTTATGTCTATCCTTCACCCTTGGGTGTCTGGTCCAATTCAAAATAACTTTTTAAAATTGAAGCGCTAAATTGGGCTTACCCCCTCCAGTTTTTAGCGTTTAAAATCAATTACCCTTTACTGGCCGCCGGGGCCCTACCCTACCTGGAATCATCACCCCAGCGGCTCTCTAAAAATTTTTTTCCCCTTTTTTTTGAATCAGCGTTTTGGGCGAATTCCCGGGACCTAAATATAGGACAAAGCAGTGTTTTTTCAGGGTTTTGGGGCAGGGTCAATACCTGAAAATGTCATTTTTACCTGTATACTAACCTAAAACAGACACCCCCTTTTACCCCCAATTTCTTCGGGCAACGCTGCAGCGCCTTTCAATCTTTTATCGGTCATCCCCCCCCCAAACTCCCTACGCCGTGTTGACCAGACTAAGACACGGGGCGGTTAGGATACCTGACTGTAAGAAAAAAAATCTAGCCTCGGGGATTCACGATGCGGATGGTTTTCCTGATGATAGGAAACTTTGGGACGGTATGGGGGTGGTGCTCTCCCACTCCCTTGCCTCCCCCCTGGACTGGGCCTCTGCCCCTTGGAACCGATATAATTTCCCGACACTGTTACACATACACTGCTTCGATTGCTCTTCCAAGTCTGCCAAATTTAATGATAATGTACCCCTTATGCCAATCACAAACCCTCCTTCCAGCCCGGAAGGGCCCCCCGTCCTCCTTTGGAAGCTCCCAAACTCCCCCCCGCGCTCAATCAATGATGGTGGGAGATACTTCACCCCTCTCCCAAGATTGGAGGAAAGGTTTTCACCAGCCTCTTTAGCCTTCCAATTTGTCCAAATGAAACACTTTCCCTTTTCCCTTTTCGACATACTCAAAGCCCAAGGCCCCTTTAGGTTTGACAATTGGGTCCGCACCCCCCCCCCGCAATTCATTTCCTTCTTTATCATGAACTCTCCGCTACGACCAACTGGATCTTCCCCTTTTTGCGTGTTTTGGGCCCCATTCCACGGGTTATTTCGCCGGTATTTGCCACGATTGACGATGTCAACTCGGCAAATCAGCAAACAAGTAACAGCCATTTTCTATTTTATTTCAAAAAGAAAATACGGCCCTCGTTCACACGACGGTATTTCCATCCCCCTTGCCGCCGCGGATGCGACGCAATCCCCGGGCGGAAAAAAAAAATGTGCAGTAAAATTTTTTCGACGGATTTCCCACCTTCAATGTTGGGGTGGTGAAACCGTCGGGAAAAACAGTTACAAATATCCACCTTAGGGCACTTATTTCAACTGATTTTCAACTGATTTCGAAAGTATTTTCATCGGCAATCCAAGAAATTGTTCTGAAATAAGCCGGTGAACAGGGGCCCTTTTGGGGAA